>ML307401.1:0-56310 GCA_005239505.1 Nicotiana paniculata | reverse complement strand
AACGTTCGAGTAATCAATTATGGGTTCTTGAATCTGCCCGTAGCTTTGTCTAGATTCATTCTGGCTGTGCCTCTTCCCTGTTTTGATCAGGTTGAGTTTCCCGTGACTGATAAGCTCGAGGGTTTATTGAATCATGCCTCTTTGTTCTGTACCTCTTCAAAGAATCACATCCATCTGTCGTGTTCTCCTGTGTCCGTGTAACTGGCTGAGTTTTCAAAAGTTGGCTTACGTGTTAAATTCTTTTTTACCAATACAAATACCAGCGGCATCACCTGCATCACTGACACCACCTCCCAATAACACTATCACCATGTAAAATCCTCAGTCTGGTGATAAACTCAGCAAGAGATGATACTCCTAACGTATCTCTCGAAGCGAGACCAGGTATGACTAATAACTCTGAATTACAAAATTTACTACTAACCTTGCAGAAACAGGTGAAGGAACAAAACGATCGAATCAAGCAAATTCCTGGAGTACCACCTGTTATCAAAGGCATTGATGTTGATAGATATTTTCAACAACCTTGGAATCCAAGCGCAGCACCCTTGCCTATACCCAAGAAATTTAAAATGCCTGACGTTCCTAAGTATGACGGAACAACTGACCCACGCGACCATGTGACTGCTTTTACCACCAGAGTAAAGGGCAACGACTTAACAAAATAAGAGATTGAATCAGTCCTTGTCAAAAAATTCAGAGAAACGCTTACCAAAGGACCCCTAACCTGGTATTCTCTTCTCCCTGAAAATTCTATTGATTCTTTTGCTGAGCTTGCAGATTCTTTCATAAAAGCACACTCCGGTGCGCAAAGAGTTGAGAAAAGAATGGAGGACATATTTAAAATAAAGCAAGGAGACACGGAACTACTCCGTGAATTTGTAGATAGGTTCCAACGAGAAAGAATGCAACTACCAAGGGTGCCTGATAATTGGGCAGCCATGGCATTTGCAAGTAATCTAAATGACAAAAGCTCAAAAGCCACGAGGAGACTCAAAGAAAGCTTGAGAGAATTCCTAGCTACAACGTGGAACGATGTTTACAACAAGTACAGTACTAAACTTCGAATAGAAGAAGATACCATTGCTCGTTCGAAAGATAAAGATCATACCAAATCTAGACGTTCCGAATCAGATAAGAGATCAGGTAAAAATAGGTACAATCCTTACTTGGGACCATCGGGACGTGAAACTCGTCCCAAGTTCAAAAATATCAGGTCAGATTATAGACCACCAAGCAGAGATGCAGGCTTGTCCTCATTCAGATCGAGAAAGGATCGAGATGAACGACCTAGAGGCAATGTACGAATTGGGGATCACACCTTTAATGTAAGTACCCCTGAACTTGTTTCAATATTAAGAAATATGGGTGATAAGGTTCGATGGCCCAAAGAAATGCGCTCAAACCCAACTAAAAGGAATCCAGATTTCTGGTTTGAATTCCATAATGATCATGGACATAAGACTGTAGATTGCAGGTTTTCACAAGGTGAAATAGAACAATTATTGAATCAGGGCTATTTAATAGAATTGTTCAGTGATAAAGGTAAACAAGCATACATGAAGAACAGGTAGGAGCCCCCGAAGCCTCCATCTCCAAAAAGAACCGTCAATGTGATACATGGAGGAGAGGAAGTAAACGGATTAGTTTACAAATTAGCCTCGAAGGTCACAGTTACACACGGAAAGCGGGTTCGAAAAAATCTATACGTAGATGATATAACCTTTGATGATGCAGATTTCGTCAGACTAATGCTCCCCCACAACGATGCTCTGGTAATATCCTTACTCATTCATGACACTAACATTAAAAGAGTGTTGATTGATCTAGGTAGTTCAGTCAACATTATCTTGCTAAGAGTCGTGGAAGAAATGCTCTTGGGAAATCAGGTGATCCCAAAGGCACCAGCCATAGGTTTGACAACTCTACAATGATAACCAAAGGAGAAATCAAACTTAGAAATATGCCGAGGAAGTAATTAAAAACACCAAATTCCAAGTCGTTGATACTGACATGGCTTATAACGTAATCATGGGAAGGCCCTGGATCCACAACATGAAAGTAGTACCATCTACCTTGCATCAGGTAATAAAATTCCCTTCAGAATGAGGAATCAGACAGATTAGAGGAGATCAACAAATCTCTAGAAATATAATTCTATGGTGCATTATAACAAAAAAGTAGAGACTGAAAAATCGAGAGATATCTCCCAGGAAGATGTTACTGGCCAAACAGGTACGGAAAAAGCCATTGACTAAAAAGGTACGAAAGAAGTAAGTGTTCAAACAGATACGGAAGAAGATATTCACAAAAAGGTGAATCAAGTCACCACTGAAAATAAATTGGACCACACTGATGTAGATTCCAGACCAGACGTCATTCATGAATCATAGGAAGAGGAGCACATCAAAACAACTACGGAAGAGCTCGAAGTTGTTCCATTGTTTGAACAAAAACCTGAACAGAAAGTGTATGTAGGCACGAGGCTGAGCCCCGGTCGAAGAGGTAAGTTAATTGATTATTTAAAGGCTAACGCAGATTGTTTTGCGTGGTCCCACTCAGATATGACAGGTGTCCCACCAGAAGTGATGACTCATAAACAAAATGAAGATCCATCATTTGTACCAGTTAAGCAGAAGAAAAGAAAGCAAGGATCATTCAAGAACCAAGTGATTGACGAAGAGGTACATAAACTCTTGAAATTGGTTCGATACAAGAGGTAACGTACCCTAACTGGATAGCTAACACTGTGGTAGTACCTAAAAATAATGGAAAATGGAGAGTATGCGTAGATTATACTGACTTAAATAAAGCATGCCCCAAAGATTCATTCCCATTACCACATATAGATCAAATGATTGATGCCACCGCATGTCATGAATTGTTAAGCTTTCTAGATGCGTATTCTGGTTATAATCAGATTAAAATGGGTCCCTCAGATGAGGAAAACCTCCTTTATTACAAATAGGGGGATTATTGTTATAAAGTCATGCCTTTTGGCTTAAAAAACGCTGGAGCCACCTATCAAAGGCTAGTGACCAAGATGTTCCAGGAACATCTGGGAAAAATGATGGAAGTTTACATCAATGACATGCTGGTAAAATCAACACGGGCGGAAGACCATTTCCTACACCTCTCTATTACCTTTGACATTTTTCGCAGGTATAATATGAAGCTGAATCTAGAAAAATGCGCTTTTGGCGTAGAATCAGGTAAATTCTTGGGTTTCCTTGTATCAAACAGGGGAACAGAGGTAAATCCTGATCAAATTAAAGCTATAGAAGAAATACCTGATGTATTTATAAACAAAAAAGAAGTTCAAAGACTAACGGGAAGAATTGCAACCTTAGGAAGATTTATTTCCAAATCTTCCGAGAAATGTTTTAAAATCTTTGCAGTTCTCAAAAAGAAAAATCGGTTCGAATGGACTGAAGAATGTCGACAGGCTCTCAAAGACCTAATGTATTATCTATCAAAACCTCCGTTGCTATTAAAGCTAAAGGAGGGGGAGAGGTTTTACGTCTACCTTGCCGTCTCGGAAATTGTTGTAAGTGCAGTATTGGTAAGGGAGGATAAAGGTAGACAATCTCCTATTTATTATGTAAGCAAGACATTACTAGATGCTGAAACTAGATATCCACATCTAGAAAAGTTATTCTTAGCTCTAATCATGGCATCTAGAATTAAGGCCATACTTTAAATGTCATCCAATCACAGTTGTGACCTCGTATCCATTAAGAAACATACTTCATAAATAAGAACTATCAAGAATATTAGCCAAGTGGGTCATAGAATTAAGTGAGCATGAAATAATATATCAGCCTAGGACTGCAATCAAGTCTCAGATCTTAGCTGATTTTGTCGCTGACTTTAGTACTAGCATTGTCCCTGAAGTCGAAAAAGAGTTACAACTCTTTAACGATGCTAATCCGGGTCTATGGACCCTATTTACCGATGGTTCTTCCAATATAAAAGGTGTAAGGCCCCGAAAAATTTTGCTAAGCAATATAGGATTACAGGGTCCCAGGTAAACTAATTATAATATTTTATGTGATATAAATAGGATGTAAATGAATTGGATGTGGTGAATATGTATGATTCATATAATAAGTAATGTGAGGTCAAAGTAGAAGCTTAAGTCTAAGCCAAATGGGAAAATTTCATAATAGGCTAAAATTCCAAAGGTACTTGCACTAGTCCACACTTTGAACGAGCATATATATATATATATATATATATATATATATTATACAAATGAAAGGTCTTCGAGTCTAGTTTCCAACGCTTCAAACCGTTCGTCATTTGGACATTCCTACACAAAGTTATGATCAAATAACAAAAGCTGGAAAAATGCGATCCTGTGTCGAATCTGCGATCGCATTTCTGTCGCATTTTTTACTCTGCGATCGCAGATCTGTCGCAAATTGGGCCAGTGTTGCCCAGTTTTGGGAACCTATTTCGCAATGCATTATGCAGCCCACATTCTTGTTTTGCGGTCCATTATGCGATCGCAGATCCTGTTTCGGAGGCTTATTTTTTCTATTTTTATAACCCGACCCCATTTCATAAATAAGGTTAGGGGCTTCATTTGGGGTCATTTTCTACTGATTTTAGAGAGAGATGAGAGCATATAGAGAGAGAAATAAGGGGTCTAACTTCATAATCACCCAAATCTTGCTCAAGTCTTCAAGAATCAAGGAAGATAACCTTAGATTGTCGTTCATCTGGGTAAGTCGTACTTCCAAAATTTTCATGCAAGAGGTTAAGGGTTCAAATATGTTGTGAGGGTTAGAAATAAGCCATGCATATGGGACTAAGTTGTAGTATGTGATATTAAAGAACTAATTTGGGTAGTTCATGTTAAAATTTGGTTGAGGGAAGAGGGAATTGCCATTTTTAAACCTTGTAGTCCACTTCACATGTTAGGTGTTTGATGAAATTCCTAAGAGAGTTACACCATGGGTAATCCTCCTAATTATTAATCAATTTCCGTTATCTCCTTATAGATTTTTATTGCTTGAGGTTTTGGTGTATTGTATNTGTTCTCTGATTGTCCTAGTTGATTACCATGCCACCATGCTATATGAGATTGTGAAAAGGTGATTCTTTGTGCTTATTCTATCATGTGCAAAGCTCGTTAAATGTTGAATACATCGGTATGAGAGGATGTGCTGTAAAACGAAAGAAATGATAACGAATCAAATTGTTGAATGTATCTTAGTGCTAAATGTTGTGTAGCAAGTAATGGAAAGGAAATGTGGATTCATATAATTGAACTATATGTTGATGGTATGTCGTATATGAATCATTGTTTGGTAAATATTATTGTGGCCTTGATTTCACATGGTTATTTGGTTGTTACGAATGTATATTCTTGATGATGAAAATCCTTGTGATTTAATTGATTGGTTGATGTTGCTATCAAATATGATTGTACGGTGGGATCGGGTTGCACGCCGCAATAGAAGAAATAAGGTTGAATGTGAATTGTACGGTGGGATCGGGTTGCACGCCGCAACAGAAGAAATAAGGGTGGAATGTGAATTGTACGGTGGGATCGGGTTGCACGCTGCAACAGAAGAAATAAGGGTGGAATGTAAATTGTACAGTGAGATCAAGTTGCACGCCGCAACAGAAGAAATAAGAGTGTAATGTGAGTTGTCCGGTGGGATTGGGTTGCACGCCACAACAGAAGAAATAAGGGTGCAATGTGAGTTGTCCGGTGGGATAGGGTTGCGTGCCGCAACAGGAGAACGATGAAACTCTCATTTGTGTTTTCTGTATCTTTGTGCAGTATTTGTTTGGTTTCTTTCACTGCCTCTTATCTGTGTATTGTTTGATTTTACTTAGAGTAAAGCTTGTTCATACATACTAGTACTATTCCATGGTACTAACGTCCCTTTTGTCGGGGGCCCTACATCTTTTCTATGGATATAGGTGGTTCTATAGCAGGTAGCTCGGTCCGCCGATAGTGGTTCCTTCCTTTCATCTCCTTAGCAGTTCTGGTGAGCCCCACTTCCTTTCGGGGTCGTGCGTGGTCTATGCCATCTTCTTTTGTATATTTTGTTCTGTTAAGGTATAGCCGGGGACTTTTTGCCGGCAGTTTTATATACCTTTCTCCGTATCTTTAGAGGCCCCATAGACATTATGTGGGTTGTATATTTGTATTTGGGTTAGTTGTCGTACTCGTTTGTAATCACAATCCCGTATCGGGAGTGTTGTATTTTAGAATGTATGTTTAGGGAAGATTAAATGTTGAAAATGTTAAAAGAGGAAATTTGACTTATGTTGTAAATGCATAATTTGATTCTATTTTGCTGTTTCACTTATAAATGTACATTATGAACACGGGGAAATGCGTTGGATAGGAAAGGCAATCGGGGTCCTCTTGACCGGGTTCATCCGGTTAGGCGCCGATCTCGTCCCTCGGTTTTGGGGCGTGACAAACTTGGTATCAGAGCCTAAGGTTTTAAAGTGTCCTAGGATGTCTCGGAGCCGTGTCTAGTAGAGCCCTTCTTATCGGTATGTTATCGACCACATCTATAATTAGGGGGCTACTGTCATGATCCCAAATCCTAAACCGGCCTTGAGGGCGCCTATCGTGGAACTAGGCTAGCCAACTACCGCATGTTCGCAATTTCTTTTAAAATCCCAATAAAGTTTCAAGCATTTCATAAAATATACAGAAATTACTGAATATAATAGGCCAATATACAGCGCCACCAACCCCAAAGCCTGGAGCCAACAAGTCATGAGCATCTAGAAGAATAAGCGAAAATATACTATTATAATACAAAACCTCTTAATGAAAGCTAGATACAACAAGAAGGGAAAAACAGAGATGTTGCGGATGCTGAACAGCTACCTCTATATCCCGCAATCCGGATCCGCGCGGAATAAATGGCTAAGGCTCGATGTCTGCACCTGAATCTGCACATAGAGGTACAGGGAGTAATGTGAGTGCGCCAACTCAGTAGTAATGAAAATAAATCAAGTCTAAGCGGCAAGAAAACACACAAAAATCAATGCCATCAAATCACAATATACAGCCTTACTTTCCAATAATAAAAACATCAATATGCAAAATCATCATGCCTTAAAACCAACTTCAGAAAAAGTCCTTTAAAGAATGCACATTTTTAAACACTTCAAACCGAAAGATTTAGTATGAAAATGAATGTAGTAAAATCATAAGTTGCCCCTCGGGAAAAAACATGTATCATAATCAGCCCCTCGGGCATGCCTCACAGTCACTCAGCACCTCACCATCACTCAGTACCTCACAGTCACTCATGCCTCCCAATCACTCGTCAATCGGCACTCGGTGCGCTCACTGGGGGTGTGTACAGACTCCGGAGGGGCTCCTTCAGCCCAAGCGCTAATATCACTCAGCACCTCACCATCACTCTTGGCCCTCGGCCACACTCAGCAGAACCACTCAAAAGGCCCCTCGGGCGAATCAGTAAAAATAGGGTACTCCACCCAAAACATCATTTCAAATCTTATGTAGTGTAAACCAGGCTGAGTTTTGAAAAACAATATGCACAATGAGGCTGAGTGAAATCATCAACAAATAGTGAGAAAAAACAGCAGTAAAATGCCTCCAAGGGGTCTAAAAAGATCGGCAGGAGGCCCCCAACACGGCTTATAGCCTAAATATTTCACAAATCTTTAGAACATAATTTAACATAAGGTTTTGAGTAAAATATGAAACTCATTAGTTGCCGCGGAGAGGACCTAGTCCAATCAAAAAAATCAGTATGCACCACATATTCGTCATCCAACATGTGCGCCTTTCTAAAATAAATGAGAATTATGTAGTCTGGGGTTCTATACCCTCAGGACAAGATATATCCATTACTTAGCTCTACTGGGCCACAACACTAGTCCGCAATGCCCTTGCCCCTCAAACTGGCTCCCGATTGATCCGAATCTAGCCAAAACCAGTTTAATATCATCAATATATATCAAAGGAACTCAACCCAATCGAAAACTATCGAATTATACAAGAATCTCGAAATTCGGCAAAACCCAAACCTCAGTCCCATGTCTCGGAATTCGATAAAATTTGCATCATTAGAATCCTCGACCTCCCACGATTTTATTCATACCAAGAACACTAAAATCGGACCACAATTGCCCACTCAAATCCTCAAAAGAAAAATTAATTTCCCATGCACCCTTCTTCTCCAATTTGGGTTTAATTCCAGCAAATTCTATGGTTTAATTACTTAGAAATCGGCATATAAACGAGTTATGAAGTTAAAAACCTTACCTCCAAGTGATTCCCTTCAATTCCCTCTTCAATCCTCTCAAAATTGCTTCCAGCTTCGTCAACAATGGAGGAAATATGAGCTAATATCGCACAACAAGCCTTTTAAAACATTCTGCCCAGCCATTATATTTTCTTCACTGCGATCGCGAACATTGACACGCGATCGCGATGCACAGACCAACCAACCAATGCGATTGCAACCCAAAACACACGATCACGTAGAACAATTCTCCACCCCACACACGCGCCTCAAAATACTCTACGCGATCGCAGAAATTCCCACGCGATCGCACTGCCTATCCTGACCAACCTACGTGATCGCAATCCTAACCACGCAATCGCATAGAATAAAATTCCTGCCCCACTATTTTACTCTACGCGATCGCAAACATCCTCACGCGATCGCGTAAAAGGAAAGCAGAACCTCACACCAGCAGAAATCTGCCTAGTTTTCAAGCCAAGAATTGGTCCGTTAACCACCCGAAAATCACCCGAGGCCCTCGGAACCTCAACCAAACACACCAACATATCCCATAATATCATTCAAACTTGGTCGATCCTTCAAAACACCAAAAACAACGCAACAATACCAAAATCACATCAAATTCAAGCCTATGAACTTTGAAACTTCCAAATTTCGCCAACTATGCCGAAACCAACCAAAACACCTCCGATTGACCTGAAATTTTGCAAACATATCCAAAATGACATTATGAACCTGATCCAACTTCCGGAATTCCATTCCGACCCTAATATCCTATTTTTCACTGCCGACCGGAAATCTCCAAAAACTAACTTTCGCCAATTCAAGCCTAATTCTACACCGGACATCACAAAAATATTCTGAACACACTCCTAAGTCCCAAATCACCTAATGAAGCTATCCGAGCCATAAAATCCGCATTCCGAGGTCGTTTACCAATAAGACAACTCTCAGTTGACTTTCTCAACTATTAAGCTACTTTAAGAGACTAAATGCCTCAATTCTCACCATAACCACTCCAGACCCAAACCAACTGACCCAACATAACAAAATCAGGCTAGCAATGTATATCAAATGCATAAATGGGGGAAATGGGGCAAATCCACGGAACGACCGGCCGGGTCGTTACATCTCCCCCTCTTAAGCAAACGTTCGTCCTCGAACGGGTCTAGAAACATAGCTGGAGTCTCGAATAAGTGAGGATATCTGTCTTGCATCTCCCGCTCGGTCTCCCAGGTGGCATCCTCCACCGGCTGCCCTCTCCACTGAACCTTCACTAAAACTATTTCTTTAGATCTCAGCTTCCTGACCTGTTGACCCAAAATAGCCACTGGCTCTACCTCATATGACATATCACCCTCGAGTTGAACCGTGCTGAAGTCCAAAACATGGGAAGTCACCAACATACTTCCGGAGCATCGAAACATGGAATACTGGATGAATACTCAATAAACTGGGAGGCATAGAAAGCCTATAAGCCACCTCCCCAACCCTATGAAGCACCTCAAATGGCCCAATGAACCTGGGACTCAGCTTCCCCCTCTTCCCGAATCTCATAACACCCTTCATGGGTGATACCTTCAGCAGCACCTTATCCCCAACCATGAAAGACACATCTTGGCCCTTCCGATCCGCATAACTCTTCTGCCTAGATTGCGCCGTGCGAAGCCGCTCCTGAATCAACTTCGCCTTACTCAAGGCATCCTGAACCAAGTCTGTGCCCAATAGCCCAGCCTCGCCCGGATCAAACTAACCAACCGGAGATCTGCACCTCCTACCATATAAAGCCTCATACGGAGCCATCTGGATACTCGACTGATAGCTGTTATTATATGCAAACTCCGCTAGTGGCAGAAATTGGTCCCATGAACCACCAAAGTCAATCACACAAGCACGCAACATATCCTCCAAAATCTGAATGGTACGCTCTGACTGCCCGTCGGTCTGAGGGTGAAATGATGTGCTCAACTCAACCTGAGCACCCAACTCTCTCTGCACGGCTCTCCAAAACTGAGATGTGAACTGAGTACCTCTGTCGGAAATGATAGAAACTAGAACCCCATGCAATCGGACAATCTCCCTGATATAAATCTGAGCTAACCTCTCCAAAGATTAAGTAGTACCAACAGGAATGAAGTGCGCGGACTTGGTCAGCCAATCCGCAATAAGCCATATAGTATCAAACCTCCTTGAAGTCTGTGGGAGTCCAACTACGAAGTCCATGGTGATCCTCTCCCACTTCCACTCCGGAATATCAAATCTCTGAAGCAATCCACCAGGTCTCTGGTGCTCATACTTGACCTGCTGACAGTTGAGACACCGAGCCACAAACTCCACAACATCCTTTTTCATCCTCCTCCACCAATAATGATGCCTCAAATCCTGATACATCTTCGCGGAACCCGGATGGATGGAATACCGCGAACTATGAGCCTCTGCTAGAATCAAATCTCGAAACCCATCTACATTGGGCACGCAAACCCGGCCCTGCATCCTCATGACCCCGTCACCACCAATAACTACATCCCTGGCATCACCGTGACAGACCCTGTCCTTAAGAACAACAAAATGTGGATCATCATACTGGGGTGCTCTAATCTGATCGTAAAGAGAAGACCTGGAGGCTACATAAGCCAACACTCACGGGGGCACTGATAGATCCAATCTCACCAACTGACCCGCTAAGGACTGAACATCAAGGTATAATGGCCGCTCTGCTACTGGAAGGTAGGCTAGACTCCCCAAACTCTCTACTTTGCGACTCAAGGCATCGACCACTACATTGGCCTTCCCCGAATAATATAAGATAGTGAGGTCATAATCCTTGAGGAGCTCCAACCATATCCTCTGACGCAAATTCAAGTCCTTATGCCTCGGCAGATACTACAAAATGCGATGATCAGTGAAAATCTCACACTGCACTCCGTACAAATAATGCCGCCAAATCTTCAAGGCATGAACAATGGCAGCTAACTCAAGATCGTGCACTGGATAATTCTTCTGGTGCACCTTCAACTGTCTGGACGCGTAGGCAATCACCCTACCGTCCTTCATCAATACCGCTCCCAAGACAACTCTAGAAGCATCACAATAAACTATGTAAGAACCCGAACCAGCAGGCAAAACTAGCACTGGAGCTGTAGTTAATGCTAACTTGAGCTTCTTAAAGCTCTCCTCATACTAATCAGACCATCTGAATAGAGCACCCTTCTGGGTCAATCTGGTCAAAGGTGAAGCAATAGAAGAGAATCCCTCCACAAAGCGACGGTAATATCCCACCAAACCAAAGAAACTCCTAATATCTGTAGCTGAGGACGGTCTGGGACAACTCTGAACTGCCTTTATCTTCTTTGGATCAACCTGAATCCCCTCGCTAGACACCACGTGCCCCAAGAAAGCTACCGAACCAAGCCAAAACTCACACTTGGAGAATTTCGCATAAAGCTTCTCCTCCATCAACCTCTGTAACACAACTCTCAAATGTTGAGCATGCTCTTCTTGGCTACGAGAATAAGTTTTTGAGTAAAATAAGGTTTTGAGTAAAATATGCAACTCATTAGTTGCCGCGGAGAGGACCTAGTCCAATCAAAAAAATTAGTACGCGCCACATACTCGTCATCCGACATATGCGTCTTTCTAAAATCAGTGAGAATTATGTAGTCCGGGGTTCCATACCCTCGGGAAAAGATTTATAACCATTACTTACCTCTACTGGGTCACAACACTAGTCCGCAATGCCCTTGCCCCTCCAATTGGCTCCCGATTCCTCCGAATATAGCCAAAACCAGTTTAATATCATCAATATATATCAAAGTAACTCAACCCAATCGAAAACTATCGAATTATACAAGAATCTCGAAATTCGGCCAAACCCGAGCCCCAGGCCCACGTCTCGGAATTCGATAAAATTTGCATCATTAGAATCCTCAACCTCCCACGATTCTATTCATACCAAGAACACTAAAATAGAACCATAATTGCCCACTCAAATCCTCAAAAGAAAGATTAATTTCCCATGCACCCTTCTTCCCCAATTTGGGTTTAATTCCAGCAAATTCTATGGTTTAATTACTTAGAAATCGACATATAAACGAGTTATGATGTTAAAAACCTTACCTCCAAGTGATTCCCTTCAATTCCCTCTTCAATCCTCTCAAAATTGCTCCAAACTTCGTCAACAATGGAGGAAATATGAGCTAATCTCGCACAACAGGCCTTTTAAAATAATCTGCCCAGCCATTATATTTTCTTCACTGCAATCGCGAACATTGGCACGCAATCATGATGCACAGACCAACCAACCAATGCGATCGTAGACCAAAACACGTGATCGTATAGAACGATTCTCCACCCCACACACGCGCCTCAAAATACTCTACGCGATCGCAGAAATTCCCACGCGAACTGCCTATCCTGACCAACCTACGCGATCGCAATCCTAACCACGCGATCACATAGAAAAAAATTCTTGCCCCACTATTTTACTCTACGCGGTCGCAAACATCCTCACGCGATCGCGTAGAAGGAAAGAAGAACCTCACACCAGCAGAAATCTTCCCAGTTTTCAAGCCAAGAATTGGTCTGTTAACCACCCGAAACACACCCAAGGCCCTCGGAACCTCAACCAAACACACCAACATATCCCATAACATCATTCAAACTTGTTTGAGCCTTCGAAACACCAAACATAACGCAACAATACCAAATCACATCAAATTCAAGCCTATAAACTTTGAAACTTCCAAGTTTTGCCAACTATGCCGAAACCAACCAAAACACTTCCAATTGACCTGAAATTTTGCAAACATATCCAAAATGACATTACGAACCTTCTCCAACTTCCGGAATTCCATTCCGACCCTGATAGCCTATTTTCCACTGCCGACCAGAAATCTCCAAAAACTAACTTTCGCCAATTCAAACCTAATTCTACACCGGACATCACAAAAATATTTTGAACACACTCCTAAGTCCCAAATCACCTAATGAAGCTATCCGAGCCATAAAATCTGCATTCTGAGGTCATTTACCAATAAATCAACTCTCAGTTGACTTTCTCAACTATTAGACTACTTTAAGAGACTAAATGCCTCAATTCTCACCATAACCACTCCGGACCCAAACCAACTGACCCAGCACAACAAAATCACTCTATCAATGTATAACAAATGTAGAAATGGGGAAAACGGGGCAAATCTCACGGAACGACCGGCCGGGTCGTTATAGCTACATGGACATTTAGGAATTTCACCCTTCTTTGATACTCCAATCGTGTGATAGATCTCAAGTTAGGGAGTTAGTTTTCTCTCCAAGCCTTACTCTCAAAATGAGTAATCATGATACCATAATCCGTGAATTTGAAGACATGAGGAGGGAGTGATCCTATTATTGAGTCCGGGGGGATTTCCCAAGGACTTGTTAGGAGAATGTATTGAGCTGTGGAGGGAATTGTAGAACCTATCGCTAAGAGGGGAGTGTCCTTGTCCCTATTGATGTCACTGCACCACCAAATCCTATAGTATATCGGCATGGTACCAAGGTACGTTAGGGATGTGGAGTCGAGGGGGATCAATTCAGCTATTGCCCTATCAACCTAAGGTCACCAAGTAAGTCACTCCTTAGCACAACCAACGTACTCTTGTTGTATATGTACACCCATATTGAAGAACTTTCATAGGCATGGTCTTAATAAATGTTGAAGTCACAAACCATTGCATGCACCTACTCTTTGAACGAGATCCAATATTTCCTGAATCCACTCTACCGCAAATTTTCTTATATGCAATCTCTTATGACATCGAGTTCTATAATCATGTCCTTGAATTGAGTTGTAGCTATAGAATTACCATTTCTGACACACCTTTCTAAATTCTAACAATGGACTATACCCGAAGAATTTCTTCCCGAATGAATGGATGGACAATTCTAATATTTTCGCACAAAATAAAAGGATATTTTCTCTCGACCATTTATTCTTCTCTATTCGAAACCCTAGGCCATTTCTCTTCAAGTTTTTGCATCATCTGAATGTTGACATTGTGTCGTAGTGAAGATCTTGCCTTGTGTCATCATCATCTCTAGTATGATAGCGCCCTCACTCTATCTTTGTTGAGGCTTTCATTTTTGCCTAGTGGTTAAAATCAGAAAGATTTTTCTTTGTTTGGCGAGAACCTCCCTCTTCTCCCATAGGTTATTTTCTAAATCTGGTCTGCTCAATTACTTTTAAATATTATTAAATCTTCATCGAAGCTGGGGTCCGTTGAGCCTCCATGTAGTTGGATCATGCTGCTTATTCTTGTTTCCCATCTTATTCTTGAAGGTTGTTCTTCTTCTGGTTGTAAGGAAGACGAGCATTTTCGCTCCTCCTTTGGTTTGCATAATACTTATTTGAGTGTCGCTATATGTTAATTGCTCTATGTTGCTACGAATCCAATTGATTTTGATGTTTGTAGTGGCTCCCCTAGCCGTGAAGCTATTGAGTTTACTCCTAAAACCTCAAGTACCTTTTTGTTAGTTCATATGACATGCCCGGTTTTCCCCTAGTTGATGACCCATTTCTCAATTCCAGTTTTGAGGGTTGAAGAAAGAGCATAATTTTGTCCCTGGTATCTAGAAATACAATTTATTTTATCAATAGTAATCCACCCAAATTCTTTACCAATTCCGATGAATATAGGAAATGGGATAGATGTAACAATACCTTTATTTTCTGGTTAACTAGTTTTCGGTCCTCTGATATTACTGGGTTTTTCAGTATTCTGACATAACTAAAGAAAGATATAGAATTATAGGTGGAAATACAAGTCAATCCATCCTCTTACTTTAACTATGAACCTGCTTCATCCACTATTGGCTATATTATTCCTTCTCAATCCTATCCCCTTAGAAGCACTATCCTTAAAGGTTGAACTCTGAACCATAAAAAGGTACCCCTAATTATAAAATACTTCTAGATATCTGGTCAATGGATTAATAAGTGCCACAAATTACATGGGTTCCCACTTCACTTCAAGTTCATCAAGGGTTGATAGCATGCTGCAATTTCTAAACCACCTATGCATGTGCTAATCTAACAATCCTCTTCCCAGTTTAACTCCCGCTTTTAGTTTTGGGGTTCACCAAGGAGCAACACACCTAGTAAAAAATTCATATGTCAATCCTTTCTCTCGACCAAGTCTTATAGCATCTCCCAATTTGGTTGGTAATAACTGGTTGTGTAGAAGTGTGTTCTAGTGCTTCGTTGTGAAGTAGAGTTGCTAAACGTAATTGGATTTTTAAATTCTGGATTTATACATCATGTGATTATATGCGGAGATCTTCTTTCAAAAATTTAGCTCCTCGTAATCCTTTATATTATCACCTTTCCTAGTGGTTACAATGTAAAGGTCACTTCTATAAGCTCTCTCACTTCCTTTTCATTTGTCTTGCATCATGTGTTGTTCACCCGTAATCTTCAATGCGATATTATCTCAATTTCTCGACTAGTTATCCAATTATATAATTTGATTAATTAGCCTCACTTTTATGTACTCTACAAGTTCCCTGAGAGTGGGCAAATTTCCCCTTTACTACAGACTTCTAATGTCTTCAACTCTGTTTAAGCTTGTTGATTCCAAGTGGTGCTCTTAGTTGTGCTGCCTTACTATCTATTTTCATCTGGTAACTCTCCTTGTGAATCTAATTTTATGCCTTATGGCATCAAGGGTTGGGGTATGTTCCTTTTGTTAGGATAAAAGATATTGCTCGCACTCCTTGTGAGATTTTTTCCTATAACAATCATCTACCTGCTCTGCTTGTCCCTATGACTAGATAACTCAAGTTACTCGTCTTCGATAAGTGCATTACAAATTCTCACCCTTTCATAATTATTCATATGGTCACTTCGAGGCCTTATTCTACACTAACTCGTAATGATTTTAAGTACTCTCTCCATTGTTGACAATTTTCTAGGGCTATGAGGGCTTGTCTCATGGGTTCCAAAAGTAATGACTTTCCTTAAAGTTCAAGATTAAATTGCCATGGTTTCAAACCAAAGTGTGTCCCCTTTTCAAAACTCATAAATGGGTCGGATTTGATGAGGTTATGTGGCTCTCTGCTCACTCGGCTCCTAGGACTATTGACAACATCATTGTCATGTATGGGAATTTTGCTACCTCTGGCATTCCACCGCCTTAGGAAGAGTTAGATTGTTCGAATTATGACAATCTCATAAGTA
Organism: Nicotiana paniculata; assembly: GCA_005239505.1. NCBI lineage: Eukaryota > Viridiplantae > Streptophyta > Magnoliopsida > Solanales > Solanaceae > Nicotiana > Nicotiana paniculata. The sequence continues at coordinate 39,837 of ML307401.1, read as the reverse complement.
GATGACTTCTTTTCCATCCTCATGCGCTTGTGGCATAAAGTCCTTGTGTCGCTTATTGTTAAGAGTGAAATCAAATTCCACGTATTTTATTTGCGGCCTCAATCACACCCATGTTGCAAGAGTCTTACCATTTGAGCTCAACTACTTACCTTACACTCAAGGACACAACCGGCGTATCCTACTTGATCACTTCTTTAAAATCTCAAGTTCACATACATGGTATCCACCTTATCAAAGAATACTAGTCACCACTATGCTTCACTTATCTGATAATTGATGTAGTCACCTGGATTAAACCATGCCGGCATCGTTAATAGGAATCCTCATGTCTCTTAGCATATAACCTCATAAAATACTCTCTCAGCACATTAATGGATTCCTGAATAATTCTAGCCCAATCTTGAACTCCGTTGCTCCTTACTTTATTAAGTCTATTTGGTATTGAAGGTTCAAACGTGTCAAAGTCACCCTCTGATCTCATATAATCAGTAGGTAATATTATGGTCAATTTATTATGGCACATCTTAGAGTAGTCGTGAAGGTCACCACGGGTTTAGTTTGGGTGTTCGCATAGAGATTTAGAATTCAGGAGGGTGAACCAGTTATTCTCAAAAATTTCCCCTATAGATGTTATGTGAATATATAATGAAGAGTACATAAGCGCATTTCCCATTAGGCCGCACTAGGAGAATGATGTTTTCTCGTGGTTGTTCCTCATGTATTTGTGTTTTCGCATGTCTATGCCTAAAAAGGTAGTTGGAGATCCTTTGTATATCATCCTGGTGTAATTATCGAAGGTGAAGTTAATGGATAGTTAGCTTATGCGAGGTATCTAGCTATCATCTTTGTTAGATAAGTTTAGGGGTTGGGATTGCTTCCGTGAATGTGTTATGGAAAAGCTTGTAAGTCAAGGGGGCCACCTTGAAGGCCGAAAGTGTCGTGGAAGGAAAATATTTTCGCTTGATTGTATATCAATTAGTTTTAACTTGAAAGGTACCTTATTGGTGTTATGATCTAAAAATGTGCAGTCCATGTTCAGGTGTCATTATGATAATGTAGTTCTTGTGATGCTGAGAAATAGTGTTATGGGTAAATACATTGTGGTGCTTTGTCAAGTTATTGATGAGCTTTTAGGATGGTTTTGGGTGATTCTCTGATAGGTGGATAGGCCTAGTTACAAAGGAGATGCTGCCGAAATTTCTGAAACATTTGGGAGTTAGTCAAAATTTAGGGACTTGAGGTAGGATAGAAAAGAGATATGTTATGTTAGGTATTTGGGTCAGGCTCTACCTCTCATTCGAGGACAAATGATTCTAAGCAGGGGAGAATGTAAGGCCCCGAAAAATTTTGCTAAGCAATATAGGATTTCGGGGTGCCAGGTAAACTAATTATAATATTCTATGTTCTATAAATATGATGTAAATGAATTGGATGTGGTGAATAAGTGTATGAGTCACATAATAAGTAATGTGAGGTCCAAGGAGAATCCTAAGTCTAAGCCAAATGGGAAAATTTCATAATAGGCTAAAATTCCAAAGGTACTTGCACTAGTCCACACTTTGAACGAGCATATTTATATATATAAAATAATAGATCAAATGAAATTTCTTCGAGTCTAGTTTCCAACGCTTCAAACCGTTCGTCATTTGAACATCCCTACACAAAGTTATGATCAAATTACCAAAAGCTAGAAAAATGCGATCTTGTGTCGAATCTGCGATCGCATTTCTGTCGCATTTTTGACTCTGCGATCACAGATCTGTCGGAAATTGGGCCAGTGTTTCTAAGTTTGGGAACCTATTTCGTGATGCATTCTGTAGCCCACATTCTTGTTTTGCGGTCCATTATGCGATCGCAGACCCTGTTTCGGAGGCTTATTTTTCCTATTTATATAACCCGACCCCATTTTCATAAATAGGCTTAGGAGCTTCATTTGGGGTCATTTTCTACTGATTTTAGAGAGATATGAGAAAATATAGAGAGAGAGAAAGAAGGGGCTAACTTCATAATCACCCAAATCTTGCTCAAGTCTTCAAGAATTAAGGAAGATAACCTTAGATTGTCCTTCATCTGGGTAAGTCCTACATCCAAAAATTTCATGCAAGAGGTTAAGGGTTCAAATATGTTGTGAGGGTTAGAAATAGGCCATGCATGTGGGACTAAGTTGTAGTATGTGATATTAAAGAACTAATTTGGGTAGTTCATGTTAAAATTTGGTTGAGGGAAGAGGGAATTGCCATTTTTAAACCTTGTAGTCTACTTCACATGTTAGGTGTTTGATGAAATTCCTAAGAGAGTTACACCATGGGTAATCCTCCTAATTATTAATCGATTTCCGTTATCTCCTTATAGATTGTTATTGCTAGAGGTGTTGGTGTATTGTATAAACTTAAGGAAAATCTCTTTGAGGTATGTATGGCTAACTTTAATCTTCGTAGAGTCACCTTGTTGGTGTCCGAGCATTCGGTATGAGTTTTTAGCTTATGCATATGTGAATCGATTGTTCTAATGTTTTGAGGCATAAGATTATGTTCTCTGATTGTCCTAGTTGATTACCATGCCACCATGCTATATGAGATTTGAAAAAAGTGATTCTTTGTGCTTATTTTATCATGTGCAAAGCTCGTTAAATGTTGAATACATCGGTATGAGAGAATGTGCTACAAAACGAAAGAAATGATAACGAATCAAATTTTTGAATGTATCTAAGTGCTAAATGTTGTGTAGTAAGTAATGGAAAGGAAATGTGGATTCATCTAATTGAACTATATGTTGATGGTATGCCGTATATGACTCACTGCTTAGTAAAGATTATTGTGGCCTTGATTTCACATGGTTATTTGGTTGTTACGAATGTATATTCTTGATGATGAAAATCCTTGTGATTGAATTGATTGGTTGATGTTGCTATCAAATATGATTGTACGGTGGGATCGGGTTGCATGCCGCAACAGCAGAAATAAGGGTGGAATGTGAATTGTACGGTGGGATCGGGTTGCACGCCGCAACAGAAGAAATAAGGGCGGAATGTGATTTGTACGGTGGGATCGGGTTGCACACTGCAACAGAAGAAATATGGGTGGAATGTGAGTTGTCCGGTGGGATCGGGTTGCATGCCACAACAGAAGAAATAAGGGTGGAATATGAGTTATCCGGTTGGATCGGGTTGTGCGCCGCAACAGGAGAACGATTGAAATAAGAAACTGTGGAACTCGCATTTGTGTTTTCTATATCTCTGTGCAGTATTTGTTTGGTTTCATTGACTGCCTCCTATCTGTGTATTGTTTTATTTTACTTAGAGTAAAGCTTGTTCATACATACTAGTACTATTCCATGGTACTAACGTCCTTTTTGCCGGGGGCGCTACATCTTTTATATGGATGTAGGTGGTTCTATAGTAGGTAGCTCGGTCTGTCGATAGTGGTGCCTTCCTTTCATCTCCTCAGCATTTCTGGTGAGTCCCACTTCCTTTCGGGGTTGTGCGTGGTGTATGCCATCTTCTTTTGTATATTTTGTTCTGTTAAGGTATAGCTGGGGCCTTGTTGCCGGCAAGTTTATATACTCTTCTCCGTATCTTTAGAGGATCCGTAGACATTATGTGGGTTGTATATATGTATTTGGGGTAGTTGTCGTACTCGTTTGTAATCACTATCCCATATCGGGAGTGTTGTATTTTAGAATGTATGTTTTGGGAAGATTAAATGTTGAAAATGTTAAAAGAGGAAATTGACTTATGTTCTAAACGCATGCTTTGATTCTATTTTGTTTTTTCACTTATAAATGTACATTATGAACACGGGGAAATGCGTTGGGTAGGAAAGGCAATCCAGGTCCGCTTAACCGGGTTCATCCGGTTAGGCACCGGTCTCGTCCCTAGCTTTTGGGGCATGACAAAAGGTGCCGGCTTAGGCATAGTCTTAATATCACCCCAAGGGTGAAAAGACACGACAGGCTATCAAATGTTATCCTATAACTAACAATGAAGCATAGTACGAAGCTATCATTGCAGGACTAGAACTCACACGAGAACTTTCAATCGAGCAAATCATAATCAAAAGCAACTCCCAACTGGTAGTAAATCAGATGCAGGGGTCTTACATCGCTTGAGAGACTCGGATGCAATAATATCTGGAAAAGGCACGAGAGCTCGTGAGACAATTCAAAATATGGAAGGTAATACAAATAGCTATAGAGGGAAATGCAGAAGCAGATGCATTAGCTAACCTCGCAGAAGTCACGGAAGTAACAAACAAAGACAATGCAATTGTCGTTCATCTATTCCATTCAGTGATCGACCAGGACAGAAATGAGGTAACTTTCCACAATTTAACCTGGGATTGGAGAAACAAAATCTTAAATTTTTTGCAGAATGGCACCGTACATGAAGACAAGAAAACAGCTCAAGCACTTCACTGCAAAGATGCACGGTACTGCCTCATTCGCAACTCATTATATCGCAAGATGTTCGGAGGGCCCCTAGCAAAATGCCTCGAACCTAACCAAATCGAGTTCGTGATGAAAGAAGTCCACGAAAGACACTGTGGAAATCACTCAGGGGCGAGATCCTTGGTAAAAACCCTAATCAGAGCTGGGTACTATTGGCCTAAGATGGAAGAAGAGGCCGAGAACTTCGTATTCAAATGCGACAGATGCCAAAGGTTTGCCAATAACATGCATCGACCAGCGGAATTATTGCATCCAATAATATCCTTATGGCCCTTCATGAAATGGGGTATGGACATAGTGGGACCTCTTCCCATAGCTAAAGGACAGGTACGGTTTTTGCTCGTGCTAACCGACTAGTTTACAAAATGGATAGAGGCAGAAGCGTTCAAACAGGTGCGAGAAAAGGAAGTTAAAAGTTTCTTATGAAGAAACATAATATGCCGCTTTGAGATACCAAAGGAGATCGTGTGTGATAATGGCCCACAATTCATAGGCTCGCAAATCACAGAATTTTTCGAAAGCTGTTAAATCAAACGGATCACTTCAACGCCATACCACCCCGTGGCTAATGGTCAAGTTGCGTCAACGAATAAATTCATCATCAACAATCTAAAGAAGCGGCTAGATAAAGCCAAAGGAAACTTGCCTGATTATTACCAGCGGTACTATGGGCATACAGAACAACTTCAAAAACAGCCACGGGAGAAACTCCATTCACACTTGTCTATGGCTTAGAAGCCTTAATATCTGTGGAGATTGGCGAACCAAGCATAAGGTTTACAACAGCCACAGAGGAAGCAAACAATGACGAATTGAGGACCAATCTGTACCTACTCGAACCACGGAGAGAAGCAGCACTAATACGGATGGCAGCTCAAAAACAAATCATAGAGCGTTATTACAACCGTAAAGATCATCTCAGGTACTTCAAGATTGGGGACTTCGTCCTCAAAAAATTCTTTCAATCAACGAAAAAAGCAGGCACAGGAAAGCTAAGTCCAAACTGGGAAGGACCCTACAAAGTCCGAGGCATAGCTGGGAAGGGCGCCTACGATCTGGAAGCTATGGACGGCAGAATCCTACCAACAAGTTGGAATGCCATCCACTTGAAGAAGTACTACTTCTAAGGAAAAGAAGTTGATATGTAACAACCCGGTCAGTCATTTTAAGAATTAACACCCCGATCCCCTAATTACCATTCCTCCCATGTCTATTTATGTTATTGGAACTTGTCGGTGCATTGAGTGATGAAATCCGGGATGATTTTGGACACAGTCCATAAATGTGGAATTTAGCTTTAGAAATCTGGTTGTAGCTAGTGTTGTGTGAAGACGGATCCGGAATGGAATTTTGTCAACTCTGTTAGCTCTGTTGGGTGATTTCGGGGTTAGGAGCGTGCTCGGAATATGTTTTCGAGGTCGGTTGTGGATTTAGGCTTGAATTGGCAAAAGTTAGAAATTCGACGATTTCGGCTGATAGGTGAAGTTTTGATATAGGACTCGGAATGGATTTCCGAAAGCGACAGCAGGTCTGTAATGTTGTTTATGACCTGTGTGCAAAATTTGAGGTCATTCGGATGAGTTTAGACGTGTTTCGGCGTCGGATGTGAATTCTAGAAATTTCCTAAGTTCTTAGGCTTGAATCTATGCATAATTTATGATGTTGATGTTATGGGATGTGTTCTTGAGGCTCGACCTAGTTTGAATGAGGTATTAGAGTTGGTTGGTAGGCTTGGTTGAGGTCCCGGGGGTCTCGGGTGTGTTTCGGGTGCCCAAACAGGCATATTTTGGCCTAAGTCCTTTGCTGGTTTTTCTGGTTTTACAGCAGCAGCTAAGTGTTCTCTACGATCACGTAGTGTTAGGTTGAGGTGGTCAGAAATTGTGCTTTGCGATCGCACAAGTCCAGCCGTGATCGCATTTTTCAGGTAAGTTGGTCTCCATGATCGCACCCCCAGGATCGCAATCACGTAAGGTATCCTAAGGCTGGGGGTGCAGTGTTTTGCTCTATGCGGTCGTGTGGCCTCAGCCGCGATCGCATTGCTATAGGGTCAGAAGGTCCACAATCGTAGACCTTTAATCGCGATCGCGATGAAGGAATTTCAGGCGCGTATTTCATTACTCTCCGCGATCGCGACTCATTGTATGCGATCGCATAAGGCAAATGCTTGGGTAGAATATTAAAACCCCAAATCCGAATGTTTATGCCATTTTCATATTTTTCGAATTTGAGAGCTCGGGAAGGGCGCTTTTTGAAGACTTTTGCATCGGGGTAACTTGGGTAAGTGATCTCTATCCCTTATAGATCATATTCCATGATTCCAATCTTAAATTCAACCTTTAATTTCAAACATTTTGGGAAAAACGAACTTCATAGACCGAATTATTGAGTTTTGGTTGGGTATTTGACCTCCAATTTGAGAGATTCTTATATGGTTAGAATCGTCAGTGAATGGGTGTCCGAAAAATACGTGGGGCCCGGTGACTTTTTAGCTTATAAATAATTAGCTATCTTGTTCCCTTGAAGTGATATTTACACCGTGCAATCGATTTGAATAGATTTGGGCCACCGGAGTCCGATACTCGTGGCAAGAGCTTGGTATTGAGTTGATTAGCGCAGTCCAGGTAAGTGGCTTGCCTAATTCTGTATTGGGGATCTTCCCTTAGGCATTTTTATACTGATTTTTTATGTGGACGCCTTGTACGCGAGGTGACGAGTGCGTACACGGGTCATTGTTGCTAAAATCCTATTTTTCTCCCATGAAAACGCTCATTTTCATTCATATATTATTGTTTCCTATCTTAATTGAGTAGATAGCCTAAGTGTAAGCATGCCTACCTGTTCGGACTTGATTTCCCCTTATTTGCTACTAGTCACATCATGTTTAGGCAGTTTTACTCTATTTTTGCATGTTGTTCTTCCTGGATTGTTTAATTAAGCCATAATTGATATACTTCTACCTTGAATATTTAAATTGGGACTACGGATCGAGATCTGGGAGCTTTCTTTCTGTACTGCATTTCATATTTAAATTGGGACTACGGACCGAGATCCGGGAGCTTTTCCCCTGTACTGAAATGCATATTTAAATTGGGACTACGGACAGAGATCCGGGAGCTTTCCCCCTGTACTGCATAGCATATTTAAATTGGGACTAGGGACTGAGATCCGGGAGCTTTCCCCGTGTACTGCATTGCACATTTATTGTTGAGATATATGTTGTGCTGAGCCGGGGGCTCTCTTTATGTTATTAAATCTTTCCGTTTCGTTAATCATGTCTATCATTGCTTGTCTGTCTCTCACTGTTTTAAAATTGTATATTGACTTGTTTTACAAACTCAGTAGGGCCTCAACCTAACCTCGTTACTACTTGACTGGGGTTAGGCTTGGAACTTACAGAGTACCGAATATGGAGTACTCACGCCCTTTTCTGTGCATGTTTTCCCCATGTGCAGATCCAGGTATCAGCACTCAGTATCGTGGCTAGGAGTTGTCCACCAGCAGCCAGGAGACCGCGAGGTAATTCTATCGCGTCCGCAGAATCCCACGAGTCCCCTTCTACTCTAGCATAGGCATAGAAAGACTTGTATATTTTCCCGTTGTTTCATTGTATAGAGCCATATTTGTTAAAGAGCTTGTGACTGTGGTGACATTCTGGGTTTTGGGAAGTAAAACTATATATGCTGAGCAGCTACGTTATATCTATTTGATATCCATGAGCAGCTACGTTATATCTATTTGATATCCTTTCTGTCTTTATTTTATTGATTCTGTTATTTCCCACAAAATTCTAGGCTTACCTAGTCATAGAGGCTAGGTGCCGTCACGATACCTTTCGGAGGGTAAATTGGGTCGTGACATGATACCCCCAGTCAGGTATCACACGTTCGATTTTATTTTGAACATTTAAAATTTTACTAACCTTTTTAGATGATAGGCATAAAGCTAACCCATCACTAGATGATTATATTAGACCCGCAAAGACGCGAGGAAATAACTGAATTCCCGGTCTAGGGTTACACTTTCTGATGGACGTTTTAAAGGGTTAAGCAGTCATCATCTAAAAACTATATACCTTCGAGTCCCGCATGTTTTTCCTTTTCAGGAAAAGGACCACAAGGAAGGAATAATCAAGTGCTCGAGATTTCATTCTTCAAAGCTTAAACACATGGGGCACTATACAGTATGGAAAGCTAAGACGAAGAAAAGAAGACTATCAAAAATTCAAAACTCGAGCCTAACGATCCATCTACCCAACAAGTCAAGTGATACGAGCAGAATCGAAAGAGCCGAAGACTCAAATACAAAGCCTGATCCAAAAAACCTTCGAACATGTTCAGGTTGAAAGGCAAAATATTAGCTACGAGGAAGAAATGCACATCTTTGTATTTATTCAAAAGAAAATTTTTGTAACCAAAAACAGTTATGGATAAAAGATCATCATCATTCTACTCATTCAAAAACTATTGTAACTAAAAACAGTTACGAAATCTTTGTACTCACATGTAAAAATGTTATCAAATAAAACAGTTACGGATTAAAAAGCATTTCCTCGTGATCATTGAAAACAGTTACGAACGAAAAAAAGTTGTTCTCTTGTATTAACTGGAAAAAACTGTTACATACGAAAAATAGTTATGAAATACAAGTGTACATCAAATCTGTTAAAAGAAAACAGTTGCAACATGATTTTTAAACGATAATCGAACACATGTAAAATGTTGTGGAAGTTCAAACAAAAAACTTTCCTCAGAAACATTCTTAAACATGTGAAAAATTCCTATCACTCTATTGCATTATTACACCATTATGAAGTTGAGACGTCTTCTTCATTAAGTGTCGATCAAAAAGAGGACTCTTTCATAAATTTTGCCTACTACAAAAAGGCACACATTTTATATGATATTGTGCCTATTACGAAAAGCTACGAATAATATAAAGCATTATATATGAAAAACTCTGAGGTAAAACTAAAACCTCTAAATATAAAGAATGCAAAAGACTTAAAGAGTAGAACAGAGACTCAGTAACAAAAGTCATATTTTGCATTGATATGATAAAACGGCTAAGTAGAAACTAAGTATTAAATTTATACTTAGCCGTATATATTGTATTTACATTAAGGTGCCCCTAAGTTGTCAGTTGGGGACTTTAAAGATCCAAACTTACCCACGATGGAGCTGGGGATAACCACCAATCAAATAAAAAAAAGAAGGGGAACCAACATCTTAATTGTCTTTAGAAGGGGAATCAACTTCTTCGCCGGTAGAGGAAGCAGGAGCAGCTGGAGACGAGGGGACTTGAGCAGCAGGAGCCTCACCTTCGGGTGAAGAGAGATTCTGAACTTGTTGAGCTTTCTCCATGGCTTCTTTGATTTTAGCCATTTTAGCGTTAAGGTCGAAACCCTCTTGACTCATTTCCGTCAATGTGTCAATACGAGAATTCATATACGCCCAACTGACATCGACAGCTGCCTCCTCCTCAAGGGCTTGGTAATCATTCTCCCATATCATAATCTCAGCTCTCATCCCGTCTCTCTCAGCCTCAATAGCATCTTTGGAGACCCTTAAAGGTGCAACATATCTCTCCAAGAATTGAATTTTGTCCAAGGCATTGTGAAGATCCTCTTGGGTCTGGGTCAGAGACTGCACAAGCTCACCTGAATACTCTTCTTTCTGCTCCACCAAGGCTTTTAAACTTCTAGCTTCTTTTGAGGCACGGGACAACTTCTCGGCAAATGAATACTGAAGAATGCTCTTATCTTTGTCCACCTGGTTAGAAGAAGCCTTCTCTACTGCCAACTCCGCTGCCATGACTCTCATCTGCTGCTCCAAGGTACATTTTTCTTCCTCTAAGGCCTCCATGTCGAGCCTTAAGCATTCATATTGCCCCTTCCAGTTATCAACTTCAGTACGCCACTCTTTTATTTCTTGCTTCGTGTAAGAAACCCTCTTCATGAGCTCCATGCCTATAAGATTGATCTACAAAAAGGAAATTAGTTAAATACGATAATTACATGTACGAGCATGAAATGCAAAAGAATATACTTTACCTTCAAAGATGTATGCACGACCTCATTAGCCCAGGTAAGAGAGTTGTGGCTATATAGTTTGTTCCTCTCTGTTAGGCCTATCAAGGGGTTCAGCTACGCCTCAGGCTGACCAGATTTCTTAAAAAGACTCCCACCAGCTGGAACCTCTATTAGAACTTGCCTCATCTCCCTGCTGGAAGACCCTACTTCTCTGACAGAAGGCACGGAAGCAGGCAAAGATGTAGAAGCCACATGCACGGAAGTCTGGGGAGCTGAGAAATCCACCGGCAAAAGTAGTAACGGGAGCAGTAATAGCTAAGGGAGTGGAGGAGGTAATAGGAGCAGATGAAGGAACTTCTCTAAAAGAAGGAGGAAGAACGGCCAAGGGAGCTTCATTAACATCAGGTTCAAAGCCTTCATGAAATAGATGATCCACAGAATCATGCGCAGGAGAGAGAGAAGCATCCTCATAGGAAGAAGGTGTAACATCAGGCACGGAAGACACTGCCACGGATGTAGACTCATCGTCTAAAATTATCCTCCTTCTACGTGGCCTGTGCACCAAGGTGTCCTCCTCTTCTTCCTCTTCTTCTAAGGTCCTAGACCCACCAACCTTCCTCTTCGAAGAAAAAGAACCAGCAATAATTTCCTGGGTCTGAGCTAGGGATATTTTGGAAACAGACACAGCAAACACTCTACGGATAGGAAACCCTATAAAAAATAAAGGGTTAAAATGAGAAAGATATTCGAGCAAGGAAAGAAACGAAAGCAAAATCTTCACTTACCGTGAGTTTTCACTTTCCAACCTTACTTCCCGGAGAAGTAATTCCAAGACCTTTCTTCCAACGGAGCAATCGACAACAACTTTTCTACCCAACCACGGATACCAGAGTGGGTGCAACAACATACCGAAGGTACCAACCTCTATCCTTATTGTCTTCAGGGGTTACCAGCACTCTTTTACTCCTGGCAGTCAGAGTAAAAAATCCCTTGATGAAATAAGGCAGGAGAATAAAGATGAACGAGATGATTAAAGGTAAAAGGAACCGACGGTAAAGTAGCTCAATATCTAAGACACACAACAACCTGCCACACAGGAGGACCAACTTTTCCTAAGAAAATTTTGAAGAAACGACAGAATTCGATGATGAGTGGATCAATAAGAGGTTTAAACCCTAAAGTAAAAGGGTAGGTATAAACGTAAGAATACCCCGTCTTGTAAGACATTATTCTTTGGTTCTCATTTGGAATGATGATAGGAAACTCAGACTTCCAAGAACATTCCCTGCGAATGGGAACTAAACTTTTAGTAATAAGGGTAGGGTACCTATCAGCACTATCAATGGATAACGACTGATCAACAAGGACCTGACTATCCCTAGTGAAGTTAAACTCAGCAGGAATGATTTCATCCACTCGTGGTTCACGCAAGGGTTCATGATTTTCTTTACCCCTAGACGAAGATCTGGAAGCCCTAGCTCTTAGAGAAACTAAAGACCTAGCAGAAGGAGGGGAAGTAATCTAGGAAGAAGAGGAACCTCTTAAAGGAGTAGAGCCTAAACTCCTTAGTTTACCACCTCTCCGGCTCCACATAGGAGCAGAAGAAGGGGTAAAATCATCCATATTTATCACTCCTTTAGGTGGTTCGATGAAGACATATTTACGAAGACAAGAAAAAAAACTCTTTACAAATAAAGAAGACAAGTTAGAAGTGTTTCGTGAAAGTAAAGAAAAGAAAAGAGGTATTTATACTTGAATACAACCGTCAAACATGGGAAAAACAATGATGAGAAAGTCATAATGGAAGGTGTCACTTCGTAACTGATGCAGCCGCAAAAAGCCCTAAAAGACGCCGAGTAACTGCAGAACCAATCCAGAGGGAACATGTGGCTTGAGCATTCGATGGAAGTGACAAGTGACGCCTATGTTCATAGAAGGATACAATGTTTCGAGGTGAAACGGCGGCAAAATATTCCTGCCATAAATGCGTATCCACTTACCAAATATTAATCGATAAATAAATGGTAAGTGGGGGGACTATCTGTATTGGTAAAAAAAGAGTTTCACACGTATGATAATTCTTGATGACTCAGCCGGCTACGTGGACCAAGGAAAACATGACAGCTGGACATGATTCTATAAAGAGGTGCGAAGCAAAGAGACACGACTCAATAAACCTACGGAGTATTCAGCTACGAGAAACTCAACCTGATTGAGACAAGGAAGAGACACGGTCAGAATGAATCCGGACAAAGCTACGGGCAGATTTAGAGACCCTCAATTAATGACTCACGTGTTACACAAGCTTCATGCAACAATTACGGTCATTCTATGTAACGTCCCATTAATGTAATAATTAGTCATTAATGACTGATCACTGTAAGAGGTAGACATTGTATTAAGAAATTCCCTATATAAGGGAATAAAATATAACTTGTAAGGGCATCTAAACTACGAATACAATATATTTTAATTTTATGTGCATCATATTATTGTCTATTTACATACTCCTTTTTATTTATTATTATTTCCTGGATTATCAGAAACCCGTGTTAATCCTAAAAATAGCTTTGGTCAAAGGATCTAATTCTTTGGTTAAACAGGTACCTCAGAAGCGCCCCAGTTGTTTACCTCTAATTGTTGTGCTGTTATTTTCTAAAACTTCTCATTGCTTAAACTCTCAGTCATTTCAAAATACTATTATATATTTTGCCTTGCTTATCGTTTAAACCAGTAGGGCCCTGACTTGACCTCGTCAGTATTCTACCAAGGTTAGTCTTGGCAATTACTGGGTACCGTTGTGGTGTACTCATGCTACTTTTCTGCATATGTTTTGTGTGCAGATAGAGGTACCTCCTACCAACCCCGCTATTAGTAGAGAGTACGTGTTGCTGCTACAGAGACTTCAAGGTATATCTGCCAGCATCCGCAGACCTTGGAGTCCCCCTTTATCCTATTATGTCGTTCTTCTTTTTGTTTCGTAGATGCTTATGTATAGACACAGCTAAAACAATTCCTTAGAGCTTGTGACTTATGATTACCGGCTCTTTGGGAGTTGTTTATACTCGGAATTGTTGGTTTTACTTGTACATGCCGAGCGAAAGTTTTCCAGCTTTATCTACTTATGTACCTGTTGATGTTGAGGTTTAGTTGTTAATTCTGTTGTTATTCAGTTATTCCGCAATTGTCAGGCTTACCTAGTCTTAGAGACTAGGTGTCATCACGACATATTACGGAGGGAGATTTAGGTCGTGACAAGTTGGTATAAGAGCTCTAGCTTGATAGGTGTTATGAGTCACAATCATGTTTAGTAGAGTCTCGTGGATTGGTATGGAGATGTCTGTACTTATCTTCGGGAGGCTATGGAACCATTAGGAAAAGATTCACTTCTTTGATTCCTTATCTTGCGAGATTTTGACTCCGGATTCTAAAAAAAATTCTTTTTATTGTCTCACAAATGGTGAGGACACGTACAGATGGAACAGATAACCAGACACCCGTACCCCCCCCCCCCCCCCCCCCCCCCCCGCTAAAGCCGCGAGAGGCCGGGGCCAGGGTAGAGGCCGAGGACCACGTGGTGCAGCCAGGGCACCCGTACAAGCTGCTACAGAGGAGCCACCAGTATATCTAGCTGGAGGGAAGGCACCTGTTGCTGCACCATCCCTCCAAGAGACTCTAGCCTAGTTTCTGAGCATGTTCAGCACCTTGGCTCAGGCAGGATTGATCCCACTTTCTCCAACCACATCTAAGGATGGAGGAGGAGCACAGACTCCCGCCGCCCGTACCCCAGAGCGGCGGGATCAGGTTGACCAGGTTCTAGAGATCATAATGATATGGCCGATAGCTCTAATTTAGCCCGAGGTTAGGGCAGCAGTTTTTGAGGCAGAGCAGCTCAGGCTTGAGAGGTACAAGAAGTACTACCCTCCTACTTTCAGTGGCTTGGCGTCAGAGGATGACCAATTTTTTCTTGAGGAGTGCCACCGTATCCTCTGTACTATGGGTGTTGCGGAGACTAGTGGGGTTTCTTTCACTACGTTCTAGCTTAGAGGAGTGGCCTATCAGTGGTGGCGCACATACGAGTTGGATTGTCCGACTGAGGCAACCTCATTCACTTGGACTCAATTCTCGGATATGTTCTTGAGGGAGTATGTTCTCTAAAGTCTTAGAGATGCTTGGAGCACAGAGTTCGAGCAGTTGCGCCAGGGTTCTATGGTCGTGTCAAAGTATGTGATCTGATTAAATGATCTGGCTAGGCATGCACCAGCCTTGGTTGCTACTGTTAGGGACTGGGTTCGTCGGTTTATTGAGTGGCTCAACCTAGTATCAGATTGAGCATGGCCCGAGTGTAGGAGATGGATATTACATACCAGTAGGTAGTTGGGGTTACTAGGAGGTTGGGGGCATATTGACTCGGGATATAGAGGAGAGAAAGGACAAAAGGTCTCGAGAGTATGGCATATATAATGGTAATCGTGCCAAAAGGTCTCGAGAGTATGGCACATATAATGGTAATCGTGCCCCAACTGCAGCTCGTCATGGTAGGGCCTATGTGGTTCGCCTTGCTCATTCCGTACTTCTAGCCGCCAGCGGAGCTCTAGCCACTCCTAGGCCCCAGGATCCTTATTATGCACCGCCATTGTCTAGTGTGCCTCCTGTACGGGGTGCTTTTAGTGGTCAACCCAATCGATCAGGCCCGAGCCAGACACTATAGCGACGTCCTCTCAGAGCTTGTTTTGAGTATGGTGACCCCCTTCATGTGGTGAGGGATTTCCCCAGACTCGGGAAGGACAAACCTCCATAGATTTCTAGGAACCGCGTGCTCCACTAGGTCCTCTAGCTATGGTTACAGCGCCAGCTACCACCCCACCTGCACAGTCAGCTAGAGGTGGAGGCTAGATGGTTAGAGGTCGCCCTAGAAGGGAAAGCCAGGACGGATATTATGCCCATCCTGCTAGGACGGAGGTAGTTGCATTAGATTCTATTATCACATATATTCTTCCAGTCTGTCATATAGATGTATCAGTCTTATTTGATCCATGCTCTACTTATTCCTATGTGTCATCTTATTTCGTTTCATATTTTCGGGTATCCCATGATTCTCTGAGTTAACCTGTTTATATATCTACACCCGTGGGTGATTCTATTGTTGTTGACTGTGTGTATCGGTCGTGTTTGATTGTTTTTAGTGGTTTTGAGACCAGACTTGATTTATTATTGCTCAGTATGGTGGATTTGATGTTATTCTGGGCATGAAATGGTTGTTGCCCTATCATGATATCCTTGATTCTCACGCCAAGACAGTGGCATTGGCTATGCCATGTCTACCGCGACTAGAGTGGAGAGGTACTTTACATAATGTTCCTAGAAGGTTTGTCTCATTTCTTAAAGCTCAACGAATGGTTGAGAAGGAGGTGATGCGTATCTGGCCTATGTGAGGGAAGTTAGTGTTGATACTCCTACTGTCGTGTCAGTTCTGATAGTGAGGGATTTTATAGATGTATTTCCGGTAGATCTTCCGGGCATGCCACCCGACAGAGATATTGACTTTGGCATTGATTTTTTACTGGGCACTCAGCCTATTTCTATTCCACCTTATCGTATGGCCCCAGCAGAGTTGAAAGAATCGGAATCCAGATATCACGAAGACTACTTTCAGGACTTGGTACAGTCATTACGAGTTCCTTGTGATGTCTTTTCGGTTGACCAACGCCCTAGCATCATTCATGCACTTGATGAATAGTGTATTTCAGCCCTATCTCTACTCTTTCGCCATTGTGTTTATTGATGACATTCTGGTGCACTCCTTGATCGGGTCCAAGCCTACACTACTATTTAGTAGCGAGGTGATCAATGCAGTTTTAACCCAACTAAGGTCGGGATCGAATCCACAAGGAGTTAATGTTTGTAATTAGGTTTATATCTAAGTGAATTGCGGGATTTGAATATAATTACACCTCCACATGTTTGGGTTTTGTATTCTACTTCTATCTTTACTCTATTGATTGCAATAACTGAACTAAGGACAATATTTTTGTTGTTGTTTTTCAAGTGTTAAAAGAGACTAGGGTCGTGACTTCTACCTAGGTGGATATCTAATGGGTAGCAAAATCTAGGGCAAGCTTGATTAGTTGGGATTCTAATATAGCTATCACACTCGGGTACTCATTCTATACCTCTCGGTAGTTTGAGTGATTTTGCCCAATTTGTCTTTCTCAAGTCCAAATGGGTATTCATACAAATCAAGTGATATTAGCTCAAGTCGGGTATTACTATCTCTAGATTTAACCCTTTAATTGAGGCTATCAATTTCTTGAGTTCACCCTAATTCCTTGTTAGCCTAGTTTTCCTAGACTTAGTCCCTCTTTCTCAAGTAGAGACTACGTCATAAAGGCATGAATCAATATTTGCAACCATTAATTCTAGAATTCTAGGAAGAACTAGGCTAAATATCACTAACTCATTCACATTCAAGCCCTAAAATCAAACACCCATTAAATACCCACACTAGGGTTGGGTCACAACCCTAGCTATAGGTTTAGCTACTCATGAAAATAGAAGAAATTAAAGATGAAATGAAGATAAAATCCATAATATTAGATTATGGGATGAAAATCTAATGTTAAGAAGTGAATCTAGTACAAAATTTCCGAAAATAGTAAAAACCAGCTGTCTCAGGTGCTCATACCAAAATAAAACATGACCTAAAAATGACAAAAAGTTCTATTTATACTAAGCTAAAAATATCTGAAAAAATTTCCCCTGTGGAAGTTGTTGCGGTGCACTCTTGCTTTCGCGGTCCGCATAATTCTAAGTGCGGCCGCGCTCCTGATTATGCGACCGCATAAAAGTGATGCGGTCCGAACTTGCTTGATTTTTTCTTGAGACAACTCTCTGAACCATCATCATCGCGGACAACACAATTATGTGTGCGATCGGCACTTGACATCCTGCGGCCGCACAATTCTGGTGCGGTCCGCACTCCTTCATTTTGCCCAAGTTGTCAACTCTCTGATTCTTGCTAGCCGTGGAAAGCATAATTTTGATTGCGGCCGCACAGGACTTTCGTGACTGCACAATTCTGTTGTGATCTGCGCCCATCATATGACCCAAAATTGCACTCTCTGAATCTCTCTCTTGTGGACCGCATATTTTTTATCGCGGCCGCGCAATGGTTTTGCCGAACTGCAGGCCTCTTTGTGCAGACTTGGTTTTTGTTAAACTTTTGACTCATTTATGAGTTGATTGTGATTCCTTTGGCTCGTTTTGAGAAATCCCTGCAAACAAGCATATTTCATTAGTTTTCGAGAATACCTTCAAGCATTTTTGGCCTAAAGCACAAGTAAAATAGAGAAAATAATAGGTTAAAATCCCCACTTATCAACTCCCCCAAACTTAAGCTTTTTTCTTGTCCTCAAGAAAATAAGGTGATTCTCACCTCCACTAGAAAAAAGAATATTTCAGTTGGCCAAAGGTGAATCAATCATGCATCGATTGGGACTAACAATTACCCTCAACACAAATGAATTATCAACAACACCATGTTTTTACCTTTTGAGTACCATAGTTCTATTGTGACACTAGAGCATCAAGAGTTGACTTAATTCACCAAGGAAGCTCGTTCTATCACGTAATTCATTGTGGAACCCAAACTCCTCCTCCTCTACTCTCCATGAGCAAATCCCACTTTAGAATGTAACACTCGAAACAAAGATTGTGAAGAAGTACGCTCATCTCTCTCAAAAGAATGTCACAAGTCCAGCTCTAAGTACCATAAGCTTGCCCTTTATGTAAATCACCACTAATGTAAGCTCACTCAACTTGAAATCGTTTAGGGCTTTTGTGGGAATTTAATGAAGGCTTTTGGATCAAGGTAGGACTTATCGACACATGATGGTTTCATCTTTCCTTAAGCACTCCATTTTATCTTTTCGGCTCATGCTTTCTTGACTCTTTGAGTCATTTTCTTCTTCCTTAGGGGAACTAGAGAAATTTAATGTCACCCTTTCTTGATCATGACAATTATTTTTCTCCTTTTCTAATAACTTCATGCCTTTCATCATTGCTTTCTTTGAATCCCTTCAACTTTCTACCTTATTCACTTTCTTTTTGTTATACTTATTTTTGGTATTTCTTCCTTTTCCTTGCCATTCCTTTTCTTCATTTCTTTTTCTTCTTTGTACCTTTTATCACTTTCAAATTCCTCGTCTCTCCCCCAAACTTATTCTTTTTCCAATTGTTTATCAATAATGCTAAGGAAAGATCGGGTGCCAAGAAAGGGTCATTATAAAACGGATAAAGGCTTGTAACGTGGCTATTGAATGAAAAAGGCTTCGGCTCAAAGTGGTTGACTAGGGATATCACATTGTCATATACAGAAGCTTTCAAGTTTCAAATTGGATCAAGGAGAGCCTACAATCATTTCTCAAGTTGAGCTATACTTAGAATTTTGCCTAGACAAACATTCAGGGCAAGTTCTAGACTTATTGGCATGGAACTTGGAGTTGCAATTCAATACATCACCTCTCAAGTTGTTGGATTGTTAAAGAGAATAGAGTCGAGGGCCTACAACAACCCTAGATAAGATTGAAAATTCACAAATAGCTCAAAGAAACCACTCGATGATTGTTTTAGTCAACACAAGAGTCTAAAGGTCACAACTAGAGTTATTTTTTGCCAATTAACTTGTTTCTAACCATAAGCTCGAAGGTAAATGTGTTAGTACCAAGTGAATCCTTCTTGAGACACTTTTATTTCATTACTACTATATATCCCAAAAATTAAAGAAAACAGACTCAATCCCTTAAGAAGATTCTCACGTCATCCATCATTGGGAAGAGCCACCCGGTTCACACAACATCCACCTTTGGAAAGAACAGTGGCATTAAGAAAACCAAAGGCTTAATGTTAACATAAAACTTAAAAAGAAGCTAACAAATTAAAAATAAGCTATTAAAGTAAATAAGAAGCTATGCTACTAAGGAAAAACAACAAAAGAAGCAATGAAGTAAAACTACGAAAATTAAACTGAATATACAAAAAAATGAAGTAAAGCGAATATATATACATAATGGAATTGAATATATACATCAAATGGTAAAAATATATACATACCAAAAGGGAAAATAAATATAAATAAATATATAGTGATAGTTATTACATACCAAATGTCAAAGTATCAAAATCAAAATAGACCACCCCCAAATGAAAAACTAGCATTCCTCAATGCTAATAACAAATAAGAACAGGGAAAATGGGTAGAGAGTAGAGAAAACTCCCTATGTGGTCTCAGTCTGCATCGGTTCCTCAACATGTATGGGATCCTCAGCATCCTCCGTATCCTCTAACTGAATCTCCACATCCTATGATTGGGGGACTACAGGGTTGCTGAGCATCTGAATCAGCTCCTCAGCAGTGTGTGTAGTTGCCGCCGGCTCCTCAGACTGGCCGGTTGCTGCCTCTGATGTCTCAGGAACTACAGCATGTGCTGCTGGGACTATCTACTCCATGAGAAGGTCTAGTGGAATATCTCCAGCAGAAGCAATCTTCTCAACCTCACTGCTCAACTTGTCCACCGATTCCTTTAATGTCTGAGTCTTCCGCATCTTCTTCACCTGCTTCCCCAAATCCTTTATGATCTTCCTATGTGTATCAATAGTCTCTAGGATCTTCTTCTGGTTGTCCAGAATTTTCTTCAATGAGTCCTCCACTGATGGAGGTACCTGAAGCTCTGTTGGGGCTGATGATTGTGCTGCCACAGCACTGGATATGGCAGTCAACTTTGTGGTAGCTGTCTGCATCCAGTTGTTGAGACTGGATAGTGTTTGGGAAACCCGTAGTGCAGTCTGAGGGTAGGTAGAAGATGTAGGCACTGAAAGTGGCACAGAGAGTGGCACTAAGGCAGATGGTCCAAAGGATGGAGGAGGTAGAGTTGCTGCTCTGGTAGAAGTACCAACTGCTGTGGAGGACTCGGCAACTGACCTAGTGGCCACTACCCCTGGCTCTTCAGACTGGCCAGTGGAGGTAGTGGCTTTACCCTTGAACTTAGGATTGTCCGCTCCCTGGAGGTGGTACCATAAGAAAGGCTTCTTAGCCTTTACCTCAACATCAAAATGTCTCGACTCTACCCCTTGATCTTGGAAATACTCTATGAGGAAGTTGGGGTAGGGATATGATCTTTCTTCTTTTCGAACCGCATTGGAGCTGTTGAAGGACATCAAGTTTCCTATATTAATAGTATATCCTACCATGATAGAAGCTACTATTACTGTCCGAGGGAGTGGAAGGATGTTCTCATGCTGGCATGGGTCAAGACAGTTGCACACGAATGTTTGTGACCCATTTGCTTCAAAGTTAAGGGTGGCTCTGACTATTGGAACTCCAGCTGTGAGCCATGCAGGTATTATCCCCGAAATATCTAGTATCTCGGCTAGCCATGGGAGAACTACATCACCCATAGCTAGCTTCTCTAGGTATTTCACTACCTCAAACTCCTCAAACCCTACATATTTGTTCAGTGCGTGGCCATCAAACCGGATTTTCAAGCTCCGTACCTTCGTCACCTTGGTACCCTTTTTGATGTGCTTGCTTAGGTCTTTGGTCAAGAATTGTCACTCAAGAGTGAGCGACCTTTGGGACCACCATTCTTGAAACTTGGCATATGACTTCTCACTGACAAACCTATCAGCCCACACCTACAGCTTTCTTGATCTAGCCAGGCCTCCAACAATTGTGTCACCCACTCTCCCATCATCCGGGACCTCATCATCATCATCATCCAAGTTGATTGGGGCAGCTGTTGTAGTAGGTGTTATGGCAGGTGGGGGAGACGATTCATATGCTTGACTACCTCCCTCTGAGCCTTCAGAAGAACTAGAGGAGGAGGTAGGTTCATTGACTAAATGGAGTCTACCGAGGAATTGTTGTGATTGCCCTCGGTTGTTCTTGTACAGAATCCCCATCAGAAGTTTCCCAGGATAGGAGGTATTCACTGGTTTCTGAGGTGTCCGGAGGTGGTCTACTAAGTGTAGTCTTTTTGCTCAAGACTTTCTGGATTGATAATGGCATGTTGGGTTTTCCTCGACCCCGGCCTCGGGAGGATTCTGCCCTCCCTTTGGAAGTATCACCTCTACCACTTGAACACACCATTGTCTGGAAAATACAAGTAGTGAAATTCAGTTAGAATTGGGGTTTATCATGTGTTATAGAATCACAGTTGAAAATAAAGACATAGCTTCTCAGAAAAGGGCAGCGCGGACCGCACAAAAGTGAGTGCGGCCACGGACTGCCTATCGCGGACCGCATGAAAATGAGTGCGGCCGCATAATGTCCATCGCAGACCAAAAAATTTTGAGTGTGGCCGTGGAGATCCCAGGTTCAGACTACTGGTTCTCCAAAGTTACCTCAGTGCAGACTACACAATTTTGAGTGCGGCCGCACAAAACCCATTACGGACCGCACAATTTTGAGTGTGGTCGCATAGTCATTTTGTTGGGTCTCTGAAGATTAACTGTGCGGACCGCACAATTGTGAGTGCGGCCGTGAAAACCTACCGCGGACTGCACAAAATTGAGTGCGTCCGCACAATCTTAGCAATTAAAAGTGCCTTGAAACTAGGGTATCGCGGACCGCACAAAAAATGTGTGCGGCCGCGAAATTCAAATCATAGCGGCACCGTTATACGACTATTACTAGGGTTTTCACTAATTAGGCATGATTTGTGGCAATTAAACAATAAAATCTACTAACCCCATCCCCCATTATGAATTCAAACACTACCCAGATGATTCTAAGCAAGAATTAAGCATCAATTTGACATTTTTGGCATGAACCTAACCTTAGATAAAAAAGAAAACTAAAACAAAGAGAAAAGAAAAGAAAAAGATGATATTAACTCATTGAAATCAACATACCAGTAGTGAAATGTAGTAGGAAATCAACACTTAATGAATATGAGATGAGATTGAACACAAGAAGAAGAGTGCATTGTGCTTTAGTCTAGCTTGACAGGTTAGAGTGTGTAAAGTGTGAATAGTCTCAAAAAGTCTTATTTATACTCTGACCCTGATGGCCCACCGACTTACCTGAGTGCGGCCGCATAATTTTCGTGCGGTCCGCACTCTTTACCTTTTTTAACTCAGCAGCTGATACAATGGTGCAGTCCGTATAAAAATGGTTGCGGCCGCACAATTTGTGCGGTCCGCGAAATTTTGATGACAGCCGCGAATCCTTAAAGGATTTTTTCAGGCCAAACTTCATAGAGTTGGCATTTTCCCTATTCTAGCTGTGCGACCGCACACAAAATTGTGCGGCCGCGAAGGGCTTGTGTGATCCGCATAATTCCGGTGCGGTGCGCATAATTTCACCACTTAGCCAAATTTTTCCTTGTCAATTTCCTGCACTGCACACCCAATTCATGCATACACTTCACAACCAGTTAGTCCAAAATAATGCCTAATCTAAACGGAAAAATCAAGAGAACTAAAAACATATGGGTTGCCTCCCAAGAAGCACCTGATTTAACATCGCGGCACAACGCATGTTACCATCATTCATTTGAAATGGAGAAATGCCACAACGTGTCCATCATCAATCTTACCAAGGTAGTGCTTCACCCGGTGCCCATTAACTCTAAAGATCTCACCATTCTTATTTTTCAAATCTAGAGCACCAAATGAGTCACATGTACCACTTCAAAAGGACCACTCCACTTTGATTTTAGCTCTCCCAGAAACATCTGTAACCGAAAGTTAAATAAAAGAACAAGGTCACCTTCTTTGAATTCTTTGTTCCAGATTTAGTTATCATGTAGGTACTTCATCTTGTCCTTATACAAGGATGAACTGGAGTAAGCATGAAACCGGAACTCATCAAGTTCATTCAATTGCTCCACCCGAAGATTGGCAGCTACATCCTACTCAAGGTTCAATTTCTTCAATGCCCACATGGCCTTATGCTCCAATTCCATCGGGAGATGACATGCTTTCCCGAACACCAACTGATATGGAGACATACCAATTAGAGTTGTAAGTTCTTATATAGGCCCAAAGAGCATCGTCAAGTTTCCTTGACCAATCAGGCCGGATTGCATTGACAGTCTTGCATAGAATACTCTTGATCTCCCTATAGGAGACTTCCACATGTCCACTTGCCTGGGGGTGATAGGGGTTGATACCTTGTGAGTGACACCATACTTGGAGAGTAAAGTGTCAAAGGCTTTGTTGCAAAAATGTGAAACCCCATCACTAATGATGGCCCATGGGGTGCCAAACCTTGTAAATATATTTTTCTTCAAGAAACCTACCACACTCCGTGTTTCATTGTTGGGCAAAGCCACAGCTTCAACCCATTTGGACACGTAATCCACAACAACAATATAGGTGTTCCCACACGAGCTCACAAATGGACCCATAAAGTCGATTCCCCGCACATCAAAAATATCAATCTCGAGGATGGTGGTGAGAGGCATCTCATTCTTCTTGGAGATCCCACCTGCCCTTTAGAAATCATCACACCGCTTAACGAGCTGGCTAGCGTCTTTGTACAAGGAAGGCCAATAGAATCAATAGCTTAGGACCTTTGTAGAAGTTCTTGCCCCGCCATGGTGACCACCATAGGGCAAATAATGGAAATCTTCAAGAATACCCAATTGCTCTTCCTCTGGTACACATCTCCAAATAACACCATCAGTGAAAATTTTGAAAAGATATGGCTCGTCCCAATAATAATCCAAGCAGTCTCGTTTGAGTTTCTTCCTTTGGTTTGAAGAGAAATCATTTGGTACAATTCCGCTCATAAGACTGTTGTCCACATCGGCAAACCAAGGCATCCTGATCAAAGACACGGAAAGGAGTTGTTCATCCGGAACGAATCATTGATCTCAAGGCCATCATAGGGCCTCCCCTCCTCCTCCAATCGGGAAAAGTGGTCCGCCACTTGATGCTCACTCCCTTTTCGGTCTATGATTTCAAGATCAAATTCTTGAAGAAGAAGTACCCACCGCATCAATCTGGCCTTAGAGTCATTTTTACTCATCAAGTAACGAAGTGTCGCGTGATCGGTGTGAACAATCACTTTGGTACCCATGAGGTACGGGCGGAACTTTTCCATAGCAAACACAATGGTTAAGAATTCTTTCTTGGTCACCGTGTAGTTGACTTGAGCTTCGTTCATGGTCTTACTAGAATAGTAGACCAGATGGAATATCTTATTGATTCTTTGCCCCAATACCGCTCCTACCGCCACATCGCTAGCATCGCACATGAGCTCAAATGGTAAGCTCCAGTTTGGTGCGGTAATAATGGGAGTGGTATTCAACCTATACCTGAGTAGCTCAAATGCCTTCATACAATCATCATTGAACACAAATTTGTCATCTTTTTCCAATAACTTGCACAAGGGGTTCACCACCTTTGAGAAATCCTTGATGCACCGACGGTAAAACCCTGCATGACCTAGAAAGCTCCTCACTCCTTTGACGGAAGTAGGAGGATGGAGTTTTGATATCACTTAAATTTTTGCTTTATCTACTTCGATACCATTCTTGGAGATTTTGTGGCCGAGAACAATGTCCTCCTCAACCATAAAGTGAAACTTCTCCCAATTAAGCACCAAGTTGGTTTCTTCACAGCGTGCCAATACCTTATCAAGATTATCCAAACAATCTTCAAAGGAATCCCCCAAAACAAATAAAGCATCCATGAAAACCTTGAGAAAGTCCTCCACCATCAGTGAATATTGCCATCATACACCGCTGAAAAGTAGTCGGTGCATTACATAAACTGAAAGGCATCCCCGAGAATGTGAATGTGCCATACAGGCAAGTGAAGGTGGTATACTCTTGGTCTTCGAGTGCAATAAGAATTTGGTTATATCTGGAATACCCATCCAAGAAGCAATAATAAGAACGTCTGCCCTGCCTATCCAACGTCTGATCAAGAAATGGAAGCGGGAAATGGTCTTTCCGAGTCACTTTGTTAAGCTTCCTATAATCCATGCATACTCTCCAACTGGTGACAGTTCTTGTGGGGATCAATTCATTTTTGTCATTTGTAATCACAATCATGCCCCCTTCTTTGGGACACATTGTACCGGTGAAGTCTATGAACTATCAGAAATAGGGTAGACAACCCCTGCATCCAACCACTTGATGATCTCTTTCTTGACTACCTCTTGCATGGCCTCATTCAACCTTCTTTGATGTTCCACTGAGGGTTTGGCATCCTTCTCCAATATGATTTTGTGCATGCAAAAGGTGGGGTTTATACCCCGAATATCTGCCAATGTCCAACATATTTCCTTCTTCCTCCTTTGGAGCATCGCAAGGGTGGAATCTACCTGCGCGTTAGTTAAGCACGAGGAAAGAATAACAGGTAATGTGGAATAAGGGCCTAAAACTCATACCTGAGGTGTGAAGGCAATGGCTTCAACTCCAATATGGGAGGCTCCTCGATTGAGGGCTTTTTTGGTGGAGTCTTCCGGTTCTCAAGGTCCAAGGAAAGTTTTCGGGGCCCAAATGTATATGATCCCGTTCCTTGAAAAGCATTGACACATTCTACCAAGATTTCCTTCGTATCCTCATCATGAATCAATAACACAACATCCAATGGGTCTTCAACATTAATCACAACACTTGTTTCATCAACAATTACTTCGGTCACAAGATCCACGAACCAACACACTTAGTTGCTACTAGGCCGCCTCATTGACTTACAAACATTGAACACAACTTTTTCATCACACACCCGGATGGTGAGCTCACCAGCTTCCACATGAACTAAGGTCTTCCCTGTAGCTAGTAAAGGTATCCCCAAAATGATTGTCACCTCATAGTCAACCTCACAGTCAAGTATCACAAAATCTGCGGGAGGTATGAACTTGTCGACCCAAACTAGAACATCATCAGTTATCCCCAATGGCCTCTTCATTGTTCAGTCTGCCATTTTCAACCTCATGGATGTGGGTCTTGGTTTCCCAATCCCCAATGTCTTGAATACATAATAGGGCATCAAGTTAATGCTTGCCCCCAAATCATGTAAAGCTTTAGCGAAATCGGCACTTCCAATAGTGCATGGGATTGTAAAGGCACCGGGGTCTTCTAACTTTGGAGATATGTAATGCACAATGGCACTTACTTGATGTGTCATTTTGAACATTTCACATTTCATTAATCTCTTCTTTGTTACCAAGTCCTTCATAAACTTGGCATATCCCGGCATTTGTTCTAAGGCCTAAACCAATGGCACATTTATGGAAAAACTTTTCCTCATATCAATGGATTTCTTGAATTGATTCTCATTGTTTTGCTTTGCAATCCTTTGAGGATATTGTGGAGTAGGTCTTAGCAAAGTATCCTTGACGTTGGGCACTACCGGATCCGGTATGTCTATCACATGTTCCCTAGACGGGTTCACATCATCTTGTGCCTCCTCCACATTTTCATCAATGTCTATCCTAACCTCATCACTTGCTTGAACATCATTACTTGACTCATCATCATCTTGCACCAGAACATCATCATTCACATTCTTTCTTGAGTTTGAGGTACTAGCAAATTCACCTCTCCCACTTCTTGTTGTCACCGCCATGCCTCGTCTTGTTCCCACCCTTTGGTTTTACCACCGTATCACTTGGTAGTGCCCCTTTAGGGAGAGTATTCAAATCTTGAGAATTTGGCCAAGTAGGACTTCCATGTTGCAGATAGAGGTGTTGTGGGAGGCTAATTGGGCATCGAAGTCGTCATTTTTCTCCATCATTTGCTTGAACATGTTTTCAATCGACCCCATTTCATTATTTGAAGAATTAGGACCTTGTGAAGGATATGGAGGCGGGTTGTTTAGTTGTTGATACATTGGAGGCCTTTAAAATCCTGACCCCCAATTTCCTTGATTGGAGTTGTTCCAACCCCCGTGATTGCTATTGCCTCCCTAATTACTTTGATTATTTCCTCCCCAATTGCCTTGATTTCCTTGATTACCCCAATTTTGATTGTTGTTCCCCTAATTGCCTTGATTGTTGTTGTTTCCACTACTTCAATTTCCTTGCTGACCCTAGTTTCCCCACTTTTCTTGGTTTCCCTGTGATCTCCATTGTTGTTGATTTGGAGCATTGCTCCGTTGACCATGATAATTATTGACATATTGAACCTCTTAACTTTGATCATAATATGCATCATCTTGATTGTACCCACTACTACTTTGCTCAAATTGCTCCGGATTATTTTGAACTTGTTGACCTCGTTGTATTCTCTTGTTGACCATCATGTTTACTCTTTCCATGGCATTTACCTATTTTGGCCCCTGAACCTGTTGAAGTTGATCCTTGGCCAACTGATTCATGGTGGTTGTCAACTCCGCTATGGCTTTCCCATGATCATGAAGTTCCTATGGAGGTGGATAACATTAGGGTCACCTTGAGGAACGTTGGCTCTATTTTCCAAGTCGAAGAGGTATCCGCCATCTCATCTAATATTTCACATATTTCAGAGTACGGCGTGTTCATGAGTTACCCCCGGCGAGTTGATTCACCACACAATGGTTAGTTGTGTTGATCTCTCTATAAAAGGTTTGCTCGGTCATATCATTGTTAGGAAATTCTTTGACCATTGTGTGATATCGTTCCCAAATTTCATGCAACGGTTCATTTGATTCTTGTTTGAAAGCCAAAATTTCATATCTCGGCGTCGCCATATTCCCTAGAGAAAAGAAGTTGGTGATGAACTTCTCGGCCAACTCATCCCAAGTGTGTATGTAATGGTTGGGCAACCTCTCTAGCTAGTCCAAAGCTTTTCACCGAAGTGAAAAAGGGAATAGCCTTAACCTCAATGCGTCCTCAGAGACATTCGTCTGCTTGCTTCCCCAGCACGTGTCAACAAAACCTTTGAGATGCTTATAGGCTTTTTGATGTGGAGTTCCGGTGAAGAAACTTTGTTGTTCCAATAGTGTAAGCATGACATTGATCATCTGAAAGTTGCCCACCCAAATACGGGGCGGGACTATTGCACTCGCATAGCCTTCATTGGGCAACACCCGGTGTACTACCCTTAGTGGGGGTAGGGGAGGGTTTGGCACATTATCGTGAGGGGGGCGGCCTCTCCTTTGTACTTGAGGCTCAAGATGAACCTCATCCACTTGTTCGTCATCTACCTCCTCCCCCAATGGAATATTTCCGAGGGCCTCATTGTTAATAGCCATTGGTACCTAAAAGAAATTGACAAAGAAAAATTAGAAAAATGGAAGGAAAGAAAAACAAACACACAAATACTTAGATATATAACTAAGATTGTCTAACTCCCCAGCAATGGCGCTAAAAATTGATCGGGTCCAAGCCTACACTACTATTGAGTAGCGAGGTGGTCGATGTAGTTTTAACCTAACTAAGGTCAGGATCGAATCCACAGGGAGTTGATGTTTGGAATTAGGTTTATATCTAAGCGAATTGCGGTCTTTGAATCTAATTACACTTTCACAAGTTTGGGTTTTGTATTCTACTTCTATCTTTAGTCTATTGATTGCAATAATTGAACTAAGGACAATATTTTTGTTTTTATTTTTCAAGTGTTAAAAGATACTAAGGTCGTGACTTCTACCTAGGTGGATATCTAACAGGTAGCAAAATCTAGGGCAAGCTTGATTAGTTGGGATTGTAATATAGCTATCACACCCGGGTACTCACTCTATACCTCTCGGTAGTTTGAGTGACTTTGCACAATTTGGCTTTCTCAAGTCCAAATGGGTATTCATACAAATCAAGTGATATTAGCTCAAGTTGGGTATCACTATCTTTAGGTTTAACCCTTTTATTGGGGCTATCAATTTCTTGAGTTCACCCCAATTCCTTGTTAGCTTAGTTTTCCTAGACTTAGTCCCTCTTTCTCAAGCAGAGACTAAGTCATAAAGGCATGAATCAATGTTTGAAACCATTAATTCTAGAATTCTAGCAAGAACTAGGCTAAATATCACTAAAACATTCACATGCAGGCCCTAAAATCAAACACCTATTAAATACCCACACTAGGGTTGGGTCACAACCCTAGATATATGTTTAGCTACTCATGAAAATAGAAGAAATTAAAGATGAAATGAAGATAAAATTCATAATATTAGATTGTGG
The DNA here is from genome assembly GCA_005239505.1 of Nicotiana paniculata. Classification (NCBI taxonomy): domain Eukaryota; kingdom Viridiplantae; phylum Streptophyta; class Magnoliopsida; order Solanales; family Solanaceae; genus Nicotiana; species Nicotiana paniculata. Next base: position 10,256 of record ML307401.1, on the reverse strand, counting down.
GATGAAAATCTAATGTTAAGAAGTGAATCTAGTACAAAATTTCTTAAAACAATAAAACCAGCCGTCTTAGGTGGTCATACCAAAACATAACATGACCTAAAAATGACAAAAAGTTCTATTTATATTAAGCTGAAAATATCTGACAAAATTTCCACTGCGGAGGTTGTGCGGCCGTATAATTCTGAGTGCGGCCGCACTCTTGCTTTTACAGCCGCACAATTCTGGTGTGGTCCATGTTTTCTTTTTTTATTCTGGACTTTCATGGTCTGCATAATTCTAAGTATGGCCACGGTCCTAATTATGCGGCCGCATAAAAGTGATGTGGTCCGCACTTGCTTGATTTTTGCTTGAGACAACTCTCTGAACCTTCATCATCGTGGACCACACAATTGTGTGTGCGACCGCGCTTGAAATCATGCGGCCGCACAATTCTGGTGCGGTCTGCACTCCTTAATTTTGCCCAAGTTGTCAACTTTTTGTTTCTTGCTAGCTGCGGACCACATAATATTGATTGCGGCCGCACAGGGATTTTACGGCTGCACAATTTTGGTGCGGTCTGCGCTCATCATATGGCCCAAAAATTCACTCTATGAATCTCTCTCTTGCGGACCGCATATTTTTTATTGCGGTCGCACAATATTTGTGCGGTCCGCACTGCAAGCCTCTTTGTCCAGACTTGGTTTTTGTTCAACTTTTGACTCCTTTGTGAGTTGATTTTGATTCTTTTGGATCATTTTGAGCAATCTCTGCAAACAAGCATATTTCATTAGTTTCTAAGAGTAGCTTCAAGAATTTTTGGCCTAAAGCACAAGTAAAAGAGAGCAAATAATAGGTTAAAATCCCTATTTATCACTCCCGGAGTCGGGGGGATCATGAGCAGCACCTGAGGACTGTGCTCCAGACTTTGAGGGAGAAGAAGTTATATGCAAAACTCTTAAAGTGTGAGTTTTGGATAGATTCAGTGGCATTTTTGGGGCAGGAAGTGTCGAGTGAGGGGATCAAGGTAGATCCAAAGAAGATTGAAGCAACGTAGACCATCCTCAGCTATGGAGATCCAGAGTTTTCTTGGTTTGCAGGGTATTACCGTCGATTTGTGAAGGGCTTCTTGTCTATTTCAGCACCTATGACCAGATTGATCCAGAAGCGTGTTCCGTTCAGGTGGATCGAGGAGTGTGAGAAGAGCTTTCAAAGGCTCAAGACTGCTTTGACTACACCACCAGTGTTGGTATTTCCTACTGGTTCAGGGGTCCTATACAGTATATTGTGATATGTCGCGCATTGGTCTCGGTGCAGTATTGATGTAGGACGGTAGGGTATTGCCTACGCATCTAGACAGTTGAAGGTGTATGGAATTATCATGTCCATGACCATGAGTTAGCGAATATTGTTCATGCCTTAAAGATCTGGCGACACTATTTATATGGTGTCCCTTATGAGGTTTCCAGTCTAAAACATTTGTTTAACAGAAGGATCTTAACTTGTGGCATTGGAGATGGTTGGAGTTACTTAAGGATTATGACATCAACATTCTCTATCATCCCGGGATGGCCAATGTGGTGGTTGATACCTAGAATCGTAAGGCGGAGAGATTCAGAAGCTTAGCATATTAACCAGTAGCAGAGAGGCCTTTAGCTTGGATGTTTAGGCCTTGGCCAACCAGTTTGTTAGATTGGATGTTTCTGAGCCAAGTAGAGTTTTGGCTTCTGTAGTTTCTCAGTCTTCTCTTTATGATCGTATCAGGGATCGTCAGTATGATGACCCCCATCTGCTTTTCCTTAAGGACACGATTCAGCACACTGATACCAAGGAGGTCACTATTGGGGATGACGGTGTATTACGGATGCAAGGCAAGCTATGTGTGCCTAATGTAGATGGTTTGTGAGATTTGATTCTCCCGTAGGCTAACAGTTCGCGGTACTCCATTCACCCAGGTGCCGTGGAGATGTATCAGGACTTGCGGAAGCACTATCGGTGGAGGCAAAAGATAAGGACATAGTGGAATATGTATCTCGGTGCCTAAATTGTTAGCAAGTGAAGTATGAGCATCAGCGACCGGGTGGATTGCTTCAGAAGTTAGATATTCCAGAGTGAAAGTGGGAGCGGATCACTATGTATTTCGTTATTGGGATCCCACGGACCCAGAGGAAGTTCGACGCAGCTTGGGTGATTGTGGATAGATTGACCAAGTCGGATCATTTTATTCATGTGGTTACTACTTACTCATTGGAGCAGCTGGCTCAGGTTTACATCCGTGAGATTGTTAGAATTCATGGCATACCAGTATCTATAATCTCTGACCAGGGTACGCAGTTTACATCGCGGTTCTGGGGGGCCATACAGTGTGAGTTGGGTACTCGAGTGGAGTTGAATACAACATTTCACCCTCAAACGGATGGACAGTTTGAGCGCACTATTCAAATATTGGAGGATATGTTTTTTGCGTGTGTGATGGATTTTGGGGGTGCTTGGGATCAGTTCTTGCCACTCGGGGAGTTTGCCTACAACAACAGTTATTAGTCGAATATTCAGATGGCACCGTTTGAGGTTTTGTATGATATACGGTGCCGGTCTCCAGTGGGTTGGTTTGAGCCGGGAGAGGCTAGGCTATTGGGTATAGACTTGATTTAGGACGCCTTGGAAAAGGTTAAATTGATTTAGGATCGACTTTGTACACCCCAGTACAAATAGAAGAGTTATGCGGATCAGAAGGTTCACGACGTTGCATTCATGGTTGGAGAGCGGGTCTTGCTCCGGATTTCACCCATGAAGTGTGTTATGAGGTTCTGAAAGAAGGGAAAGTTGAGCCCTAGGTATATCGGGCCTTTTGAGATTCTTGAGAGGGTTGGAGAGGTGGCTTATAAACTTGCACTACCACCTAGTCTCTCTGCAGTTCATCAATTGTTCCATGTTTCCATGCTCCGGAAGTATCACGGGGATCCTTCTCATGTGTTAGACTTCAGCTCAGTGCAGTTGGACAAGGAGCTATCTTATGTTGAGGAGCCGGTAGCCATTTTGGACAGATAGGTTCGAAAATTGAGGTCGAAAAACATCGCTTCAGTGAAGGTTCAGTGGAGGGGTCATCAAGTCGAGGAGGCAACTTAGGAGACCGATCATGATATGCGCAACTGTTATCCTCATCTTTTCACTACTTCAGGTATGTCTCTATACTCGTTCGAGGACGAACGAAATTTTAAGAGGGGGAGGATGTAACGACCTGGTCGGTCGTTTTAAGAGTATTAGACCTGATCCCCTATTTACTACTTCCTCTATTTCATTTTATGCTTATGTGACTTGCCGGGAGGATTTTTTTTTTTTTGGTTTTGGAGTGAAATGGGACACTTAGTCCCTAAAACATAACCTTAAGTTCTAGGATTTTGATCATAGTTGGAATTGTGTGAAAACGACTCCGGAATGGAGTTTCGTCAGATCCGTTGGGTGATTTTAGACTTAGGAGTGCGTCCGGATTGAGAATTGGAGGTCCGTAGTTGAATTAGGCTTGAAATGGTGAAAGGTGGATTTTTGGGAAGTTTGACCAGGAGTGGACTTTTTGATATCGGGGTCAGATTCCAATTTTGGAAGTTGGAGTAGGTCCATAATGTCAAATGTGACTTGTGTGCAAAAATCGAGGTCAATCAAACGTGTTTTGATAGGTTTCGGCATCATTTGTAGAAGTTTGAATTTCTAAAGTTCATTAAGCTTGAATTGGGGCGCGATTCATGTTTTTAACGTTGTTTGATGTGATTTGAAGGACCGACTACGTTCATATGATGTTTTAGGACTGGTTTCTATAATTGGTTGAGGTATCGGGATCCTCGAGTTGGTTTCGGGTGGTTAACGGATCAATTTGGACTTAGTGTTACAGTTGAAGCTTCAGAAATTGCTGGTGTCTGGTTGCCTTCTAGGCGTTCGTGAAGGTCCTCCCGCGTTCGTGTAGAGGAGTTTGAGTGTTGCAGGATATTTGCCTTCACGTTCACGATGTAGTTTTCGCGTTCGAGAAGCACTGAGGTCTTAGGTCTACGCGTTCACGATAAGGACCTCGCGTTCGCATAGAGGAGCTGGTCTGATGGTAACTAGGATTTTTAGCCTATGTGATTGCGAGGTCGATCACGCATTCGCGAAGGGTCAGGAAGGCAAAGCTCCGCGTTCGCGACTGTGTGATCGCGTTCGCGTAAGAGGGAATTTTGGTCAGTTGATTTTTGTGCTTCGCGAACGTGAGGCACATTCCCGTTCGCAAAGAAGAAAAGACCTGGGTAAACTTTAAATTTCAAAATTGAGGGGTTTTATCCCATTTTTATTTTAGGACCTAGAGAGCTCGGATTGAAGCAAAAATTCATGTTTTTTAGAGGAAACAATTGGGTAATGATTCTTGACTCATTTTTGGTTATATTCCACTAATCTATCGTTAATTTTATCATTTAATTAGGTTTTGGGTTGAGAAATTTGGGGGGAAAGTTGGAAAGTTCTTCAACCGAATTTTGGGGTTTTGATTGAGATTTTGGTATCGTATTTGAGTAACCTTGGTATGGGTGAACTCGTGGTTGAATGGGTGTTCATACTTTGTGACTTTTACCCGATTTCGGGACGTGGTCCCAGGTCAAATTTTTTTGGGACGATTTTCTAAATTCTTGTTAAAGTCTTTATTTCATTAATTAGATTAGTTTCTTATATTTATATTTATAGTATGTAATTTCTTTTGGCTAGATTTGGGCCATTCATAGTCGGAAAATCGAGGAAAAGGCATATTACCTGATTGATTGAGCAAGATTTGAGATAAGTGGCTTGTCTAACTTTGTGTGAGAGGAATCCCCCTATGATTTGGCATTTGTTGTAACAATCTATGATATGCGAGCGTCGTGTACGCAAGCTGACGAATACGAACACCGGCTAAATATGAAAATTTTGGTTCTTGCTGAGTTCTCTTCTCTTAACTCCCTTAACTAAGTTGCCTTAGTATATGTAGTGATCATGTTTAGCCTAGTATCGCATAATGCAATCTGTGCAACATGCTTTGTTGAAATACCTGCTCCCTTAACTTGAATTAACTCTTTAATTGTAAGATTCCTTGCTGTAAATCCGTTGTTCCTTCGGTTATCTGCTGCATATTTACTTTGGGACTACGAGCCGGTTCCTCGGGAATCCCCTTATATTGCATATTTACTTTTGGGACTATGAGGCGGTTTCTCGGGAGATCCTCATGTATTGCATATTTACTTTTAGGACTACGAGGAGGTTCCTTCGGAGATCCCCTTGTATTGCGTATTTACTTTTGGGACTACGAGGCGGTACCTCGGGAACGCTCCTATTGTTTACCTCTAATTGTTGTGTTGTTATTTTCTGAAACTTCTCGTTGCGTAAATTCTCAGTCATTTCAAAATATTGCCTTGCTTATCTTTTAAACTAATAGGGCCCTGACATGACCTCGTCACTACTCTACCGAGGTTAGGCTTGGCACTTATTGGGTACCGTTGTGGTGTAATCATGCTACTCTTCTACACATGTTTTGTGTGCAGATCCGGTTACCTTCTACCATCCCCGCTATTAGTAGAGAGTATTGATGCTGCTACGGAGACTTCAAGGTATATCTGCTATCGTCCGTAGGCCTCGAAGTCCCCCTTTATCCTTTTATATCGTTCGTTTTTTTTCCTAGATGTTGATGTATAGAGACAGTTACTCCGCAGCTGTTAGGCTTACCTAGTCTTAGAGACTAGGTGCCGTCACGACATCTTACGAAGAGAGATCTGGGTCGTGACAATCCCTAACCAATATAGACTTCCTTTCCGGAAAATCAATAAATAATATAAGTTTTTTAATTATTCTGAGGTTTTTTTTCTTGTATCATGTTCTTCCAGATAAACGATTGTATCTGGTATTTCTTCGTCTTGCGTAGCTGTGTCCATTGTAGCTGTTGGATTAATTTGGTGGATTCAGATGAAGGCCCCACGTCTGCAATTGGCTTCTTTAGTTGCTATTTCCACTTTCATCTTTTGCCAATTCATTGGCTATCGCAACCGAGTTTATCTCTGGTGCAACTCTTTGATCTCACTTTATTTGTCTTATCCCTAATTTTAAGGAAAATTTAATGACCTGGTGTAATGTAGATAGTACCGCATCCATATTATCTATCCATGGTCTTTCCAAAATAATGTTTTACACCATGTCTATTGTCACCACCTGAAATGGGTATCTTTCACCACCCCTTCAACAATAGAGAATAGTGTAATCGCACCTCATGTAACTACACTTCAGTTATCAAACCTGAAAAGAGATCGAGCCTTCAGGATGATCTGTTCTGTTACCTGAATCTCCTCAACTACTCGTATTTGGATAATATTCGTTGAACTACCTATATCAATCAAAAATATTTTAACATTAGTATCCATAATACGTAAAGTAATTACCAACGTATTTTGTGGCAAAGTCTGTCCATCCACGTTCTTCTCATTGAACATGACCATTAAGACTTTGGAAAACTTTATTGTTGTTAAATATGTTACCCCCAAAATTTTTGGCTCCATATGTTGGGATTCGATCTCATTTTTTACCATCTAACCTTATCTACCATGTCTTTCAACACAACTAACAGTTCAGAAGTGCTTACACTAAAACTACAAATAGCCAATTCTGGTCTGAAAATAATAATCACTGAATTTTGACGTGTCTGATTCTTTTTAAGTCCTTTGCGGTAAAGTGATATTCTTCTGCACAAATATTTGGTTAGCCCGATTTGGTTTTGATTTCTGATCAAGATCACGTAGTGATGGACCTGAATATGGCTCGTATCGATTCCTTGAATTCCTTTGATCAAGAACGAATCTCCTTGAAAGTTTTCTTTGGTCAGGCATTAAATGTACTTTCGAGTTTTCATTGGATCACAATATCCTCCTTTATCCCAAGCATAGTATTGTACCTATTATTAACATCTAGTGATGTTTGACTATAATTTTATATTTTTAGTGCAATACTTACCTTATATTTTAGGGTTTTTATACTAAATTATACTATATTTGTATTTAATTGAGTTATCTTATGTGTAGGGACATTAAAGATGAAATTGGAGCAAAGTAAATATTTAAAGTGTAATTCATGCACAAAAATAATGGATTTATGATTATATAATGATAAGGTAATTATAGATGACAAAGAAAGAACAAATGAGGAAGAAGGAAGACAAATGAAACAAGATGCAAATAATTGAAAAGAAAGGAACAGAATGAGAAACAGAGCAAAAGTTAGGCAGCAAAGTGAAGCGGAAAAAGAGTTTGGCGACGTGAGGGAGTTTGCTCGCGTTAGAGCTCGCGCCGCCAGGGTTAACGCGAGATGATGTCACGGCAGAGCTGGCGTCGCACAGTGTACAGGGAGATGAAGCTCGTATTTTGTCTCGCGTTGTGAGGCCTGTAGCGAGAGTGTTCCGGGTTTTAAATCCTATTTTGTCTCCTTTTTGGTTTTGGACTTGGTTATTTTGTCTAGGTTTTTTTCCTACACATATAAATAGTCATTAAACACCATTTTTGGAGGAATTTTGCGACCAGAGGCAAGACTCATCACGTGGAACAACTTTTAGAGAAGAAAATCATCGAGTTCATTATTCCTTTATCTTTTCTTTGTTTTGTTTATGCAAGATACTTAAAAAATTGTTACTACGAACATGAGTGGCTAAGCACTCTAGTTTTTAGGGTTGTGGTTGACATGATTATTAACGTTTATTAGTTACATCTTCGTTAATTCGGATTATCATCTTGTGGTTGTTTCTTTAATTCTAGTTTTAACGTGTGAATTGTTGTTGCTACCAATTCACCCTGCTATCTATGTTACGCTTGGGAAAGTCGTGTTTAGATTAGAGCAGAATTAGAGAAAGCTTGTTTCTGAACCCATGGCTTGGGGAAAATTTTCGCGGTTAGGATAGGAATATACCTAACAGTCTTGCTTAATTGAATACTGTATTATATCCGTTCATGATAGACTCAATACCATAGGAATATAGGATTGATATATTGTGGACAGGTGAGTAGTATTGTGAGAACATGCTATTCATATAAACGATTTGGTTAATTAGCAATCATAGATAATCTGGATTAACGAGTGTGATTATTTAACTTAATAAGATTGATGATAAACCAACCACAACCCTGAAATTTTCATCTTTTCTGAATTAAAATCTCATCATACACATTTGCATTCTTGATAAACACCACTCATTTCTCTACCTTTTGTGCTCCGGAATAAGCCTTAATAAAAGCATCTGCAAATTCAGCAAACGAGTCAATGGAATTTTCAGAAAGGAGAGAGTACCATGTTAGCACTCTCTTTATTAGAGTTTCTCCTAATTTTTTCACCAGATTCAATTTTCTACTTGACCAAGTCGTTACTTTTGACTCTCGTAGTGATTACTAACACGTGATCACGTGGATCTGGTGTTACATCATACTTGGGAATATCAAGCGTCTTCATTTTTTTTGAATTGGCAACGGGGCTACACTCGGATTCCAAGGCTGTTGAGAATATATGTCCATATTTATGCCTTTAATTATGGGCGGAACCCCCAAAATCTGCTCTTCTGCTTGTTCTATTCTTTGATCTGTTTCTGCAAGGTTATCACTAAACTTTGCAAATCAGAACTACCGGGAATACCTAAACCTCATCCTCTAGAACTGTTTGGTAATCCCCCTATTTCGAAGTTCCCAAGCCTCGAGTTGGGAGTTTCCACGACCAGATTAGTCCTTGGTTATGGAGTTGGTGTATCGGTTACTATGTTGTTCGTCAAATCCCTTCACACCTCTCCAATCTGACTGTTCAATTTTTGTTGTTGAGTTATAAAACTATTCAGTCTTTTCTAGCCTAGGATATTTTTCATCCCTAATAGTGGATCTTTCTGGCGAGCTTTGTCGTGAAGGGTGTGGAGAACTCTCAGAAGTATGTTTGGGCAGAAAGTTTAGTGTGTCTCCAACAATTACAGCTTTATTTACCTGTTGGTTAGCAGGATTAACTCCAGACATGATATTCTTTGAAGTTAAGTTCAAAAGTTGAAGTTTAACGATATCTTAATGGAACTAAAGTGAAATCAACAGGATTCTAGAGAAAATAAATGATTGTTTGGGCTCCAATCTGACTGTTTCATTTTTGCTGCTGAGTTATAAACTATTCAGTCCGTTTACTAGCCTAGAATATTTTTCATCCCTACTAGTGGATCTTTTTGGCGAGTTTCCTCGTGAATGGAGTGGAGAACTCTCAGGAGTATGTTTGGGCGGAATGTTTAGTGCGTCGCGAACTTTTACAACTTGATCTACCTGTTGGTTAGCGGGAGTAACTCCAGACATGATATTCTTTGAAGTTAAGTTCAAAAGGTGAAGGTTAACGATATCTTAATGGAACTAAAGTGAAATCAACAGGATTCTAAAGAAAATAAATAATTACTTGGGTATTCCATTTTTGTTGCTGAGTTATAAAACTATTCAGTCCGTTTACTAGCCTAGGATGTTTTTCATCCCTACTAGTGGATCTTTCCAGCGAGTTTTCTCGTGAAGAGTGTGGAGAACTCTCAGGAGTATGATTGGGCGGAATGTTTAGTGCGTCGCCAATTATTACAGCTTGGTTAGCGAGATTAACTCCAGACAAAATATTCTTTGAAATTAAGTTTAAAAGGTGAAGGTTAACGATATCTTAATGGAACTAAAGTGAAATCAACAGGATTCTAGAGAAAATAAATGATTGCTTGGGCTCTAATCTCAACTTAGGCTGCTCTCAAACTTATTCTTTCCACGGTCTTCTAATATTCTTGACACGTGTCGTAGGTTTCATTAATATATGCATTGAGTCAACTTTTTATAAATACACTGATCTTGCATGACTAGTTCATAACTAAACCATCCAAGGTGGAAGAGAACTTATTTAACTGCATAGTTGAGAAAGAACAGGAACAGGATAATAGTGGCTCATGTGTGACCAATGGCAAGCATTGTGATTTTGGAAAAGATCAGTACAGAGAAACCGTAATTCATAATTGTCTTCCCCTGTTTATTCACATTTCCTCTATTTATCCTCTTGATCATTTCATCCACTAGCGTGATATATTTTATTGAATTAGTTTCTCGACACGTGCATTGCACGTGTGTTCCATATTAATCCGTAAACATTTTTCAAAACAGTATCGGTAATATTAAAACATGTGTAAAATGGGTATCATAAAATTTGAAGGTAACTGAAAGATTTGATGCGGAAGACAAAGAACAATATTGGAGGAAAAACTCTTGCTCTTCTCA
>ML307399.1:0-37827 GCA_005239505.1 Nicotiana paniculata | reverse complement strand
AGGAAAATATTACACATTCCTAATTAAACTCTAATTCTTTCCTTATCACTAATTCTTTCCTTAACAATTTCCATCAATGAATCTTCTTACTTCCTGTTGTATAATTTTCCTTTATCCTTTCTTTTCCATATTTTTTAGGTTATGAGAACCATAGTTCTTTGGATATTAGGGCATGAGACAAAAGGAACTTTTCATTTGTTTCAGATATGGGACCTTAAAAAGGGTTCACATCAGTGGCGAATCCATCAATTTTCGCAACGATGTTCAAGTTTGAAAGAAGTAAAAAAAAATTCCGATAAAAAGTATTTAGTATATGTTATGCATCTTTAAAACCTAATATTTTATCTATATACACAATGTAATTTTTCGATAAATTGACCACCCTTCAAATAATGTGGCTTTGCCTCTGGTTCACGAGCCAAATTATCTAACATGGGGAGGAAATATAAGCAGACAAATAGAATATCTAAACAATTCCTGCTTTATTTTTTTCCTTTAACATTTTTCTACTATAGAACTAGAGTACAAATATAAAGAATATATACTTTGGTTTTGTAAAATTTAGTAGATGACTATTTAATTGTATAGGATAGCTAGTAATTGATACGGACGCAATAATTCAAGTTATATTTGCTGAGGCAGCAGTATATGTTCAATGATTATGTATAGATTGGTTGAAACCTAGTAGATAAAATTGAAGAAGAGAATAATAAAATAAGAAAAAGAAGGGAAGCAAGACAATTGTTATAATTTAAAGATAAGGGTTTTTAATATATTCGACCGATTGATAAAAAATAATTACAATCGCTATCAAAATATATAAGAATTTATACGTTGATCATGTATAATATACATATGATATACGTTACCGACTACAGTCAGACCTCTCTATAACAACGTTCTTATGTAACAACACTTCACTATAAAAATCAAGCTTTTTCGGAACCAATTTTCAACATATACTCTCTATAACAGCACTTCGCCACTACATCTAAAAATATTCGGAGCAAACGAAATCGTTCTATAGAGATTTGACTGTATAATTTTTGGGACATCTATACTGTGTAAAAATCCCTACATATGTTATAGGGCATCAATTGAATTTTTTAGGCCATTATGAATCCAACCCCAACTTATTTGGTTATATGAAAATATCCTAAGATTTTCCTTACCTAGCCATTGATAAGACCAGAGATAAAAAGTTGTCCAAAAAGAAACTTAATTTAGTCTATCACACTTTAGCACAAGATTGGAAATTCAAAACTTTTTCTTTAGAAATATTTTTTCTTAAATTAACCGTTTTTAGAAAATACCGAGAAAACAAGAAACAAAATATTAAGATATATGTACTTGTTTTTTTGGTTTACCTAGTATTTATCTGTCTTTGGATGGCCAGAACTACTGTAAAAAACAGTCGCTTATTTTTCACATCTACTTTGCCGTAAAAGGTGAGAAGTCCATACCCCAAAACTACTGAATTTTCCTAGTAACTTGCCTTTTGTCCACTCATAATTGTTTTTCTCATTGCTACTTTCACCTAATGTCTGTTGTTTTACCTGGTTTTGTGCAATCCATTTTTTTTATCACATCAATCACTAATTTCTTTTTTTTTCCACTTCTTTTTGGACAAAAATAGCATGGGCTATTCAGTTTTCGGACTGATAAGTGAAAAATAGCTAGCCTTTACAAAGTTATTAAAAAATAGCTATTATTTTACTGTAACGGGGAAAGTTCCAGCATAATATACTGGAGATTGGTACACCTATAGCATATTATGTTGGAACTTCAGCACACGAAAAGTTCCAGCATAATATACTGGAAATTAGAGCATCTGTGTATGAATCTCTAGAATATTATGCTGGACCAGTATATTATGTTGGAACATTTATACTGGAACTCCATCATAATATATTGGAGTTCCAGCATAATATACTGGAAGTTCACATGTAAAAAATTTGAACTTCAGTATATTATGTTGGAATATTATCAGGACCGCGAACAATGTTTCGTTCAGATTTATCTTTGCATGAAAAGTGGTAAAATTTCGATTACTTTTGAAATTGTGGCTATTTTTCAATTACCACTTGTAAATCTAACTATTTTTTAATTTCACCCTCTTGTTGGCGGTCATTTTCTAGATACTCATGTCCTGATTTTCTTACCATATTTGATTTTCCAATCTCTTGAAGGAAAGAATAATATGTTTACCATAATTGGATTTTCCTAAGGAAATTATGAATTTTCCATATTTGACTAGTCCTTTTTCTCGTAGAAATTTTTTTAAACTTCTATAAATTGAGGATCATTCCTTCTCATTCAGCAACATCCACAATGTATTCATAGATTTCATGCGGGGTTTGAGTATCTTATTTAGGGGGGAGAACTTTACGGGATAAGTGTTAGTGTCACTTTTGTTTGCCTCTTTGTGAGGTTGTTCTCTCCATATTTGTACTCTTTTTTATATAGTGGATTGCTCATCTCGGCACGTGGACGTAGGTCATTTGACCAAACCACGTTAAATAATTGTGTCTCCTTTAGTATATTTATCTTTTGTTATCTGATTTATTATCGTTCAAACTTTGCTTTACTAACTTCCGCATGACACCTGATTATTTCGATCCTAACATCCTTAATCTAATTATACAACACAAAAACAAACAAAACAAAACAAAAAAGCAACGGACAAATTTTGTAGCTAAAAAAAAAAATTCGTCGCTAATCCTATTTAACGATAGATTAGTGATAAATTATCAAGAATATATGTTACCTACGAGCGATTTAGCGATGAAATTCGTAGATAACTGCAATTTTTGTTGTAGTTTGCGCTTTTTTTTTAGTTTTAGTTCGCCTTGAGATGGGTGGGGTTTGGCATCCTTACCCTGTCTATTTATCGAACAATTGGCGTACAAAAAGAAGAAAGGGGAATTTTGTCACGACCCAAACCGATGGACCACGACGGGTACCTGGTATCTTACTCAACTGAGTACCAACATAACGTATCTTTCTTATTACATCATCATTGGTTAGTGGGCCAAAAAGGGCGTCATGAGATAACCAGAGTAAACATGGAGGAATACCCGACATAGAATGACCCAACCTGATATAAAAACTCATACCTGTGACATACAGGCCTATAAGGTCAACGTGATCCTTTATATACTTAAAATATAGGCTGACAAGGCCATACAAGTATATGTATACATGATATCTGTCTACAAGCCTCTACGAGTACATAAATATCATAAAGATCGGGATAGGGCCCTGTCATACCAATCAATACATGTCCTAATCATACTGACCAAATAAGCAACTCCGGAGCAAATGAAACGCGCCAATACCTTCCGCTGAGCTGATAGCCTACTTGGAGGACTCTCAACCTATCTATCGGGACCTGTGGGCATGAAATGCAGCGTCCCGGGACAAAAGGGACGTCAGTACAAATAATGTACCGAGTATGTAAGGAATGAAAGTCAGTAAATAAAAGACACGAGAGAAACATGGAGTAAAAGACTCAACAAGTATGCATGCGTGTAAATGCCATACTATGTGTAGGTATATGCATTTGTAACATCATCAAGCTTCTAAGGGCATCTCATCATATTATCTCGGCCACTGTGGGCAAAATCATCAACATATACCAGCTGATCAGGTGGTGGTGACGCCGTAACCTTTTTCCATATCCCATAAATATATATACGCGTACATAACGCCATCTGGTCATAGGTCAATGTACATGTATAAATGAATGTAATTTACGAGAAGTACGTCAATAAAATCTCTCGGAACGTCATAAGACCATTATGCCTTTGATTAATGTCGTGAAGTAAATTTTATCAACTTACGCATTTTCTGAGACTCATGGACAGATGATAGAATAATAGGACACATGAGGAATCAAGAACATAGGCATCTCTAGTATTTCCATTAATAGAGTCATTTATGGAAATTGTGCATTTACTCATTTTGTTTGTATCGTATGGGTCGTGCCAAAAGGAAAGAAAGGATAACCTTAACATATTGTAACGACCCGACCGGTCATTTTGAGAGTTAGTGCCCCGATCTCCTAATAAACGTTTCTCCCATGTCTATTTATGTTATTGGAACTTGTTGGAGCGTTGAGTGATGATATCCGGGGTGATTTTGGACACATAGTCCATAAATGTGGAATTTAGCTTTAGAAATCTGGTCGTAGCTAGAGCTGTGTGAAGACGGATCCGGAATGAAATTATGTCGACTCTGTTAGCTCCGTTGGGAGATTTCGGGATTAGGAGCATGTTCGGAATGTGTTTTCAAGGTCAGTCGTGGATTTATGCTTGAATTGACGAAAGTTAGAATTTTCGCGATTTCGGCCGATAGGTGAAATTTTGATATCAGACTCGGAATGGAATTCCGAAAGAGATAGCAAGTCTGTAATGTCATTTATGACCTGTGTATAAAATTTGAGGTCATTCGGATGAGTTTAGACATGTTTTGGCATTAAATGTGAATTCTAAAAATTTCATAAGTTCTTAGGCTTGAATCTATGCATATTTGATGATTTTGATGTTATGAGATGTGTTTTTAAGGCTCGACCAAGTTTGAATGGGGTATTAGAGTTGGTTGGTAGTTTTGGTTGAGGTCCCGGGGACCTCAGGTGTGTTTCGGGTGTTCAAATGGGCCTTTTTGGCCTAATAGCCTTAGCTGGTTTTCTGGTTCTTCTACAACTGTATTTTGCTCTCTGCGATCGTAAGGGTTCACCCGCAATCGCGTAAGGTAAAAGTGAGAGGTCCGGTATTTGTTCTCTGCGATCGCAATAAAGGGTCTGCGATCGCAGTGTGTTGGAATCTTGGTCAACGCGATCGCATGACCAGGATCGCGTTCCTATAGAGTATTCTTGGTCTAGGGAGTTTCAATAGTTGTTCTACGCGGTCGCGTGGCCCCAACCGCGATCGCGTAGCTCTGGGTCGTGAAGGTTTGCGATCGCAGGCATATAGGTATGTTCGCACAAGAGGAATTCTGGGCGTGTGTGAGATTACTCTCCGCGATCGCGACTCATCGTACGCGATCGCATAGAAGAAATGCCTAGGCAGTCTTTTAAAGACCCAAGTCCGAGGGTTTATGTTATTTTCACCATTTTCGAATTTGAGAGCTCAGGAGAGACGATTTTTGGAGGCTTTTGCACATGGGTAACTTGGGTAAGTGACTCCTATCCATTATAGATCAATTTCCATGATTCCAATCTTAAACCCAACCTTAAATTTTGAAAATTTTGGGTAGAAAACGGGAAAAATGGGATGAACTTCATAAACCGAATTATTGAGTTTTGATTGGGTGTTTGATCTCCGATTTGAGAGATTCTTATATGGTTAGACTTGTGAGTGAATGGGAGTCCGGAAAATATAAATTTTACCCGATTCCGAGACGTGGACCCAGGGGACTTTTTGGGTGAATTTCCTAATTTCGCGTATTAGCTTAGAAAAAAATAGCTATTTTGTTTTCTTGAAATGATATTTACACTATACAATCGAATTGACTAGATTTGGGCACCCGGAGTTGGATACACGTGGAAAGAGCGTGGTATTGAGTTGGTTAGCGCAGAAGTGGCTTGCTTAATTCTGTGTTGGGACTTCCCCTTAGGCATTTTTATACTGATTTTGTTACGTGGACGTCGTGTACGTGAGGTGACGAGTGCGTACACGGGTCATTGTTGCTAAAATCCTATTTTTACTTCCATGAAATCACTCATTTTCATTCATATATTACTATTTCTTGTCTTAACTGAGTAGTTAGCTTCAGAGTAAGCATGCCTACCTGTCCTAAGGCTGGCAGGTCGGCCGGGCCTGACCCGGGACCGGACCGGTCCCGAGGCCCATGTGGGCTTGTGGACTAAACGGACCGACCCGTGGCGGGTCCGGTCTAGACGTTTGTGAGCCCATATGGGGTGGGCCTGGGGGAGGGACCGTAAGCCCGGGACCGGCAGGCGGGCCTGGGCTGGTTCAAATGGGCCAAACAGGTCCAACGACTAATTTTTTTTTTTAAAAAAAAAAAATTTAAAAATGGCCAACAGTCAGAATTTTAAAATCTAGTCGTTGACCCTTTAGTTTTAGCCGTTTGGCTTTTTTAAAATAGTCATTTGGCCCCCAAACTTTATTTTGACCCCAAGCTTTTTATAATTACACTTTTTCCCTATTCTCAACTATAAATACCCCCTCATTCTTTTATTTTTACTCACAAAATCATCAATCTCGCTCAATCTCTCTCTAATTTTCTGCTATAATTGCTTACTTTATTATGCAATTTGTGAAAAATTGTGAAGTTGGTGAATTGAAGTATTCAAGTCTTCAACATTATACAATTTTCAAGAAGTTGTTCGTCAATTCAGTAAGTTCCAACTCTTAAGTTTTAATATTATAGTTTATTTGTTTAATTTATTTTCCTTATAATTAATATGGACTTTTCTTTGAAAAAAATATTTGGTGGTAAGGGAAAAACTAAAATTGGTGAATCTAGTAGGCAAGCTACTACTACTCCCCCGGCCCCGGCTACCCGACCTAGACCTGTTATCCGTCCTCCTCCACCTGTTATTCTTGATAATGATAACCCTTATTTTCAATTTACCGATAGTCAATTTATAAATTATCTTACACCAGGTTCACAATTAAATGATGAATATATGAATTCGCTTTATGGTATTCCAGAGGAAAATGTTGATTTAGATGAAACGCAACTGGATTTAGATGATACACCTACTAGTCCTGTTGCTAACCAAACTGATAGTTATCCAAATGATGCCACGGCTGACCCTCATGTAG
The DNA here is from genome assembly GCA_005239505.1 of Nicotiana paniculata. Taxonomy (NCBI): domain Eukaryota; kingdom Viridiplantae; phylum Streptophyta; class Magnoliopsida; order Solanales; family Solanaceae; genus Nicotiana; species Nicotiana paniculata. The sequence goes on along the minus strand of ML307399.1, from coordinate 31,036 downwards.
TAACCCCTACTTTTAATAGGCAACCTTCTAAATGGTCTGAAACATCTCTTGTTTGGAACTTTTTTACTCAACTAAGAGATCAAAATAAGGCTAAGTGTAAAACTTGTGGCGTCTTGATGTCTCATAAATTTACTGGAGACAGTAGTTTGACCAGACACATAATGAAACAACCTAATTATAAAACTAGATTACTTCAAATGAAAGCTAGGCAAGAGGGGACAAGTGTAGGTACCCAGGGAATTAGCACTAGTACCGATTCAAATCTAGTTCAACCAGGAATTAACATTGTTACCGGTGGCATTTTGTATTACGATCCAAATAAAGATCGTGAAGAATTGTAAAAAATGGTTACTGTTATGTGCTTACTATATAGTTTTTCCTCTAACCCTCACTTTGTCCATTATATTAGAAGAATTTATAATCCTACTTTTAAAGGATGGCCACGCACAATCGTAAAGGCTGATATTGCTAAATATAAACATGAATATGAACAATATTTGTGTTATTTATTTACTCATATTAGTAATCGTGTTTCTATTACTACTGATATTGGTAAGAGTGGTAATGACTGTGATTATCTTACTTTACCACTCATTGGATTGATGAGGACTGGATAATGCAAAAACGCATTATTGCTTGTAGAATAATTATTTCAAGTCACACAGATAAGTTTATTGCTAAGACAGTTGCAGATATTTGTAGATATTTTTGCATTAGAGATAAAATGATGTCAGTTTCAATAGATAATGCTTCTAATAACACTAATGTTATAGGTTTTCTTACAACTACACTAAGTCCTGCATTTAGTAATATTTTTCATGTTAAATGTATTTGTCATATTTACCGTTTAATCGTCGGTGATGGTCTGAAAACTTTAAATGTTGAAATTGCAATGGTTAAATTCGCTATTCATTGGCTTTTTTATGAAAACCGTAGAGGTAGAGTTAGAGAATAATATAAAAAATGTGATAAATTTTTCCTTAGAGAAAGAAAGGTTCCTAAACCTTGTCCGACTAGATGGAATTACTTGTATGAAAGTTTAGTTGTTGCATATGAATATAGAAACCCAATAAGTTCAACCTATACTGCTCGTGTAGGTGGTGATGATGATGATGATGATGATGATGAGCACCTTACAAATCAAGATTGGGCTAATGTTAAAACTCTTCTGGATTTTTTAGAATATTTTCATGTTGCTACAAACGAATTATCTGGGCAATATTATGCTACTATTTCTAACTGTTTAGTTTATATTTCATCACTTGCAGAATTATTTACTCAATTTTCATAGGGTGGGATAGTTTACCAAATGTGCTATTGATGATATGAAAGATAAGTTTAAAAAATATTTTTTCCCTATCCCCCCTCTTTATGGTGTTGCAGCCATGTTAAATCCTACAATGAAATTAGGAGGTCCTCACTATTGGTATACTCAAATTTATAATGCTTTACCACTTTCAACTGAGGAATATGATACACTTATAGATGAAAAAGCCTCAATTAAAATAAATGCTCAAACAATTTATAATGCTTATCAAGTTGTATTAGATCACGGTAGACCAAATGTTCCAACTCCTACCTCGTCTAGCTCGCAGTCATCTAAAAGATCCGCGGGCTAAAATCACTTAGTTCTTGGACGGGGTTCAGAGGTTCTCAAGGTGATAATATTAGTGATAGTTCATAACTAAATGAGCTTCAAGTTTATTTGTCGCAGGGACTTGAAACAAAGAATCCCGACGGCACCTTCAATGTTTTGGAATGGCGGAAAGACAAAGAAAAACATTATCCGGTCCTTTCAAGGATGGCTCGAGATATCTTAAGTATTAAAGCTTCAACAATGGCATCGGAGAGCGCTTTCAGTCAAGAAAGACTTCAAATCGGTGATCATAGAGCGTCTATGAGGGAGAACTTGGAAAAATCAGTACTCTTCAGAGATTGGATCCGTTCAAAAAGAAAAAAATTTGGACTACTTGAATCACAACCGGAGATAGACGAAGCTTATGAAGAAATACTAGCGGAACTTGCGGAGGATGTTGCTTCGCCCGGAAGCGGTGATGAACAAGCTTCTTTTCCGCCACCACCAACGGAAATTCCTCCAAACCTTGAAGGATTTATGAAATTTGTTAGAGATAATATGTAGATTAACATGTAACTTGTATTTTGGCACATCTTGATTAGTTTCTCTTTCTTTTAATGGTGGTATTAGTACCTTGTTGTGCTCATTCCCTTGGGGAGAGGAAGACTAAGAAAGATATTGTCCTTTTTTAAAATGTCGTATTAATAAAAATTATAAGACATTTCCTTGAATATTTGTTTACATTTTTTGTGTGTTTAAACTTGAATTACAAGACATAAGTCATAATTATATAACATAATTTAAAATAAATTGTTTTAGATAATATAATATAATTACATAAAATAGCCAACAGCTATAATTTTAAAAAACTAGCTGTTTGGATTTTTTAGTGCAAGTTTGAATATCTCTTTACTATTTTTGTGTTTTAAATTTGAATTACAAGATTTATGTTATAATATTTACAAGAAATTGCCTTAGATAAAAAAAATTTTAAAAAAAATAACTCGTATCGTTTAGGCCCGTTTGGGCCGTGGGCCCGCCCTACTTAGCCTGGGCCCATGTGGGCTTAGGCCTACAGCGGGCCGGTTCTACTCATTAGGACCGTTTGGCCCGGGCCTACCCGGACAGGGGCCCGTGTGGCCCAGGCCCGGCCTAGATTACACCATTAACCTTGATTTCCTTTTATTTGCTACTAGTTGCACCATGCTTAGGTAGATTTACTCTATTCTTGCCTGTTATTTTCCTGGATTGTTTAATTAAGCCGTATCCGACATACTTCTGCTTTGCATATTTAAATAGGGACTACGAACCGAGATTCGGGAGCTTTCCGCCTGTAATGCATTTCATATTTAAATTGTGACTACGGACCGAGATCCGGGAGCTTTCCCCTTGCACTGAAATGCATATTTAAATTGGGACTACGGACGGAGATCCGGGAGCTTTCCCCCTGTACTACATAGCATATTTAAATTGGGACTACGGACTGAGATCCGGGAGCTTTTCCCTTGTACTGCATTGCACATTTACTTTTGAGATATATGTTGTGCTGAGCCGAGGGCTCTCTGTTTGTTATAAATTCTTCCAGTTTCCATTAATCATGTTTATCATTGCTCATCTATGTTTCACTATTTTAAATTATATTGACTTGTCTTAAAAACTCAGTAGAGCCTCAACCTGACCTCGTCATTACTTGACTGGGGTTAGGCTTGCACTTACGGAGTACCGAATGTGGAGTACTCTCGCCCTTTCCTGCGCATGTTTTCCCCATGTGCAGATCTAGGAGTCGTTCTAGCAGCTGCCAGGAGACCGCGAGGTAATTCTGCCGCGTCCGCAGAATCCCACGAGTCCCCTTCTACTCTAGTATAGGCATAGAGGACTTATGCATTTTCAACTATTTCATTGTATAGAGCTACATTTAGTACAGAGCTTATGACTATCGTGACATTCCGGGTTTTGGGAAGTGAAAGTGTACATGCTGAGCAGCTATGTTATATCTACTTGAGTTCTTTTCTGTCTTTATTTTATTTATTCTATTATTTTTTCGCAAATTTTAGGCTTACCTAGTCGTAGAAACTAGGTGCCGTCACGATACCTTTCGGAGGGCAAAACGGGTCGTGACACATACCTGAGCCGATTCTCTTGACAATCCCTCTAACACACGTTTTTTGTGAAGAAAACATAACGGCGGATCGAAGTAGGGAAAAATTCGTATGATATTCTTGAGAAAAATTGCACTGTACTTCCTTAGAATCGCAAAATCTCACGTTGCTAAGTATTAAGTAGTCTTGTATGAGATTTTATTGTAGCAAATCACGTATATAATTTGTAAGAAATTATATACGATTTTGACAATATACCAGCTCCGACCGTTGTCAAGTCCGGTTTAATTTTGTGCTAAAACGTGATGCTTGTATCTTCTAATCTCAAGGGGATAATCAAACATTAGCTTGCATGTACTGAGGGAAGTGAATATCATTACGCAAATCATGTTCAGAACGCTAAAGAGGTGTGAATCTTGTTGTATGCTCTAACAATGTGACACCTTGCTACATAGTGTATGAGTCACTTATTTGGGCTAGTGTGCTTGCCACGTTGGGGGATTAAGCTTATAAAAAATGCTTAACTAATTAGTTAATCTCCCACCAAAAATTATTAATTATCCAATTATACATATAATTAAGAATTATCTCAAATTACTTAAAATACTATTCACTTTTAACACACTTTATGTACCCTACTATAATGGTCATGTGGTACCTTGCATGACGTTAGTCTATAAATACCGGGTATTATAGCTTGGGTCATATTTTATCTCAAAATATCAAACTTCGATGAAACTCATTTTCTTCGATTCGCTTATCATTTCACCTTCACTAATTTACTTACCACTTGTTTGAAATATCATAATACTTATAGTCTCAAAATAATCTCATTACGTCAATTAACTTACAACAAAACTTTAACTTGCGAAAATGCGGGATGTAACATCTCATCTCCGAGCTTTCATTAATTTACTTATGGCGTACTTTCACGTACAAAAACATGAGGTGTAACATCTCATTTCTGAACTTTCATCAATTTACTTATAGCGTAGTTTCACATACGAAAACATGGGAGGTAACAACGTAAAACCTAACCTCCGTAACAAAACCATTGCAACTAAGCAAAAATTATGCTTCAATGGTCATGGACCTGAAAGTTAAGTGCATAATAGAAAATTACACAAAACGTTATTGAGTAAGAAAAACTCTAAAGGCCCAGCCAAGCATGAGATCCTTCTAATTCTGACACCTAAAATATAAATTTGTGGTGGAGTATTATAGATCCTTATTTAATCAACTTTTGCTGAAATTACCCAAAATTCATTGCCATGCCTCACTTTGTTAGTACAATCATATTTTTCTATAACAATATTTTTATATAATAATATTTTTCTGTTAAAGTCAAGTTTTTTGGAATCAATTTTTATGTTATGTATATATATTCTCTATAACAGACTTCACTATAATATCCAAAAATATTAAGAACAAATGAAGCTGTTATTGAGAGGTTTAACTGTAATTGGAAGAATGACTATATAAAAAATATTTAGAGATCAACAACATAGCACAAAAATTTAACAACCTTAAGTAGACGCTGTTAGGGAGAATATCAACATCTAAGTTCGACACAAACTCACACTTTGATAGGAATTAACCTCACACAAATCGGCTAACAAACGTGAGTTTTACATGTATTAGGTAAAATTACACTTCACTTTATGATTTTTGTACATGTATACCCTTTCTTCAATAGCTTGTCAACCTAAAAAAATTTAATTGCTCTCCTTGATCGCCCCTTATTAGCCGACCCTCTACTATGAGCGTCAAATAGACCTTCCCAGAAGTTCACTCTGATATCATATTTGTTATAGTCAAACCTCTCTATAACAACCTCGTTTGTTCCAGATATTTTTGGATGTTATAGTAAATTATTGTTATAAAAAATATATTATAACAGAATATAAAATTTGGTTCCGAAAAAATATAGTTTTTATAGTGAAGTGTTATTATATAAGAATACAGTTATAGAGATGTGTCTGATGTACAATCTAAATCCATGGCATGTTATTTTGTTCATTTTGGCACAATAGACTATATATATTTGTTCCTTTGGCAACATCATATTAAGTCCAAAAGTGTGTGTTATACGTACTTTTGCTCTATCTTATGTAACAATTTATTTTTTTAATGTGAGATTTGTCTAGAATATCATATACTTTTTTCCTGAAAAATTGCTAATAAACTTTTAAATCTGCATGTCCTTTTCCTCTGATGATTCGCTCTCATTAGCCCGTCCTTCGGCATGAACCTCATGACATTAATATCACCCTTATAATTTATTGAGGTACATTGTTATAACATACTTTTGTACATTTATGAAATTATTTTCTGTAGGATATGGAGGCTTTGACCAATAACTTAGTGACTTCAATATATTTATGCAGAAAATTCCGAGTAAGTTTTTATGCCAACATTTACCTTTGAGTAATTAAAGATGTGGAATCATGTTAACAAAGTGGCAGTATAGTAAAGAATTGGCAAACAAGAAAAGCTATACTTTAGTTTACTTTTCACTTTCTTTGGAGTTATTCTCTTCAACTCTTAGTTTGAATTGAACGATGGTTGTTGCCTGTTGTATTATATCGTATTATTACTTTAAATACGATGTTCGTTTTGATTGTTACTTAAATTTTATTGTATCGTATCATTAAATTCGTCGCTACCATCAATTTAGTGTGGTCGCGTCGTTACCTTATCTTTTTCTTTCATCTCACCCTTTATTATTATTAAATAAGTATATTTTATTATTTACTCTACCTTTTTATATAGTAATTTATCCTATATTATAGTTTTTCTTTATGATATTGTAAATTTTTATTGGTGTTTGATTTCATAAAACAAACAGCAAACGATATAACATATTCAAACATTATATTCATACATTATAAAACGATACGTTACAACCATCCAGACAAGCTGTTAAGAAAACTTTGTACCAAAGTTTAAAAAAGGTTTGTTTTCTTAAAGTGTTTTTTTAAAATTATTTTTAAAGTTAGGCTAAATGACATCAAATTCAGCTCCGTAATTTCAGAAGGCTTTGTCTAGTAATCATGTAAGTGCACGTCTTTCAAGCAATTAAAAATTAAATTCAAAGAGGAAAGTGATTAGGAATTTACAAAAGTAAAAGATTTATTTATGCATTAATATATCTAGCCTTTAGTAGTCTAACTATTAAACATAAATGCATTAGCACTAGGACCACTACAAGCAACACCTCAAGTAGGCAAATCTTTTTTCTTTTTTCTTTACTCTTTGTGGAAAAAAACATAAGCGAATATTAATCGGAAGCGCTTTCAGGATTAAAATTTATAGGTTCTAAATTAATAACTTAATTTTAGAGTTAATTTTTTATAAATATTTTAGTAAATTTCTTAATACAAGTAAAAAGTTTGGCTACTAATTTCTTAATATTTTAGTCACTTTCCTAAAATGAGTCAAAGCAAAAAAGAACCATTGATGAATTTTATTTTAGAAAAATACAAACAAGAAACCGGAAAAATTAGATGAAAAGTTAAAAGCAACATTATTAATTTTAAAATAATGGTAGTTGAAAAGTACTTTTATTGATAGTTATACTAACTTGTTCTTTATTTTCGTTCAAAACAAGTTTAAAAGCTTGAATGCGAGTTAAACCAACCACCATTTGCTTTCTATGTAGGGTTTACTTGTACTTGCAAACCTTATAGATATTTCTCTCGACGTTCACTTTTACTTGATATGTATATAAAAAATATATTTTTATTTTTATTTTTCACTTTACGCATGTTAATAGAAGACAATTTTTTTTTCTTATTATACCCACAATATTTATTACTCATTTCAAATTATTTACTCAAATTCAATAAAATATGCAGCAATTAATATGGGTATCATTTAAATTATACACTTCATTTATTATTTTTTAAAGGCCGTGAAAAATCAAAATGTGCCATATAAAAGTGAAGGGAGCGAGTATTATATATGTAACGCTAATACCAAAAGAAGAATAAAAGAAAGGGGAAAAAAGAAGGAAAAACAACCTGTAGAAATTGGTATATGCTTATGCAGCTTTGGCTATTCATTGTTTGGGGTTAGGGGGTTTGGGGGGGGGGGGGGGGGGGGAGCTAGTATTAGATACTTAAGTAGAAGAGGGAGATAGAAACTCTTTCTCATACAAATTTGGTTTATCTTACTCTTGGATTAAAAAGGGTTGATATGCATTTTCATGATTTCACTAAATGCAAAATTAATCTCTTGAAAGAATCGAGCTTAAATATTATAATCGCATGAATCTATATAAATTGTAATTTTTCTTTATTTAATCAGATGGCTTTCAAAGAACACTAACTAATTTAAATTCATGTGGCGCAGAGTTCAACAAATAAGAAAATATTTGCTATTAGAAATTTATACATTCTCATAACTCAAACCCGAAACTCTAGTAAAAAAAGTCTATATATCTCGCTGCACTCCTGAGAGATTACGTTGAAGTCTGCTTGTGGAATGTTGGTCAAATATCAAACGATTCGACTCTTCAAATCAAGTAAAATAACCATTTTTAATTGAAAGTTCGTATTCAAGAGAAGTTAAAGTAAAAACTAGTAGAATAAAATTGGTCAATAGGAATGTTAATATATTACCATGATTTGATAGTTCAAAGGGTCTTTGCTTTCTAAAAATTCAACTATTTCCATTCCATAGGAAGAAAAGAATCGTAACCCTTTTTTCCCTTTCTTTTGTTTTTGGCTATTTAGGTACAAAACTATGTTTTGGCTATTCCTTTTCCCCTTCTTGTTTGGAATCTCCTTGTGATTCAGGGCCTATATTAATGGTGTAACGGTTCGGTTCCACCGATTATTTTATAAAATTTATATTATATCAACTTTCGGTTATTTTATTATGTATTACTAAATTTAGTCCTTTAAAAACCGTATCAATCATGTCGATTTCTCTTCAATATCGGTACGTTTAAGTATAGATCCATCAACTTCTATATCAACGCAAAAGAAACTAAGCAAAGACAAGGAACTTCTATAACATCTTTGTTTGTTCTGAATATTTTTAGCTGTTATAGCGGAGTGATGTTATAGAGAACATATATAATAACATATTGATTCCAGAAAAACTTGATTTTTATAGAGAAGTGTTGTTATATAGGAATATTGTTATAGAGATGTTTGACTGTACCATGAAGTTATAAAGGTTGTACTTGCGAATCACCCTTAAAGCAAAGTAGGTGCCATGAAAGAGCAAAATAATATAATTTTAGTAATTCCTTCCGTCTATTTTCTTCAAACAATTTTGAGATACATACTTTCTTGCACACAAGTTTTTGAATTTTGTACAACCATTATTTTCTCTCCCTCCAAGTTAAGTGCTTTTTTAATGAACAAAATCAAAAGGGTTTCACTATTAAGTTCCAAACAATTATAACCAAAGGGAAAGAAAAGCAAAAATTCCTTTCTTCAAAATAAAAGGTAACAATGATTTTGTCCAAATTAGTAAAATCTCAAATGTACCCTCAAAAATCATAGCCTTCATTCCAAGTAAGTATCTTTATTCCTCATAAGTTTACAACCCCATGTAATCCAATAGATCCTCCACGCGCCACCACTAGCGCGTATATACATCTCTTTCTAAATCTAAAAATAGACAGCTAAATTACATCATTTCAGTCTAATTATGATGTTCTATAGCACTAAAAAGTTAACGTTTATTTACAATAACCTACATTAACTTTGGTAAAATACCAATCTGCTCCCATATTCTTTACACGTGCGTTAGAACTCCGTTAACGAAACGTTATTTCTCCAATCATCATGTGACGGCGACCATAACGGCGACGGCGGGGCCTTCAGTTTCTGCAAATACTCCGTTACGTCAAACCCACCTCTCTTTACTTCCTCCGTCAACTCCGTCCCATCTTTCGACGGCAAAAACGGCGGACGTACCACTTCCGTTAATAAATCCCATTTCAGCCCACGAAAAAACTCATGCTCCTTAATCTCCGACGCGCCTCTCCGATAACCCAACCGGCGCGTGGGATCTTTCTCCAGCAATTTTCCGATCAAATCCGTTAGAGCATTTCTCTTCCCAATAAACTCCGGCTCAATCATCAATATTCTCCTGAAAGTTTCCTTCTTATTTATCCCTTTAAACGGCGTCGCTCCATACAACATTTCGTAACATAATACCCCTAACGCCCACCAATCTACTGCAAATTCATGCCCTTCACCTCGTACTACTTCTGGTGCAACATATTCCTCTGTACCAACAAACGAATTCGAACGTTCGTAAAACGAACTCTGATTTCGTCTATTCACGGGCGAAACACGTGCACTTTTCACTTTCCTTAGTCCATTTTTGGACATGGTCGTGGACCTAGAATATGTGCATGTTTTCTTCGGAAGTACAAATTTAGCAAATTGTTTGAATTTTTTGTGTTGTGTTGGTGGTGGAATGTGATCGATTTCAGGATCTGAGGAACTGAGATTTTTTTTCAGAGTTAAGCTTTTGCAAAGATCGAAATCCGTTAAGGTAACGTGGCCGGATTGTTGAATAAGAATATTCTCGGGTTTGAGATCACGATAAGCAATGCCTAAAGTATGAAGATATTCAAGAGCGAGTATAATTTCAGCTAAATAAAAGCGAATAGCCGAAGGTGAAAAAACATGGTCGCTTTGTTGGTAACGGAGGAGATTAAGGTCACCGCCGGAACAATAAGGTACAGCGTAGGAAAGCATGTCGGGGGTTTCGGAGAAGCCGAGGAGGGTAGGGAGGGAAGGGTGGTGGAGACGGTGGAGCACGGTGGTTTCCCACCGTGCACGGCGGTCGGAATCGGGTTTTGAGAATTTATCAATGACTTTGAGAGCAAAAGGGGATTGGGATAATGGGTCGGTTATAGTGTTGTGGACTAAGAAAACAGTGCCCATAGCACCTTTGCCTAGTACTTTAATGGCTCGTAGGTTGTCTAAGTTTAAAGGTGGAAATGGCGATGTGGGATTATCCATTGTAACAAATGAGAGAAAGAAAATGAGAGTGTGAAAAAATAGAAGGAGAGATTATATATATATAGAAAGAAGAGTGTACGTGCGTTTGGTTTAAGGCGTTCGTGTGTGTGTTTTCGGGGAAGAAAGGGGTGAGCTGGTGGAGTTGGGTTGGGGNGGGGGGGGGGGGGGGGGGTTGAGGGGTGTGTTGGGAGGAGAAGGTACGTAATTTGTGGGGTTGGGATATTTATTTTGATGTATGTAATTAACGGTTAAACCTCTCTACAATAAATTCGTTTGTTTCGACTATCTTTGAATATTGTGCGAGATGTTGTTACATGGAATAAGAAATATATATTATAACATAACATGAAAATTGGTTCCGAAAAAATTTAACTTTTATAGTGAAGTATTGTTATAAAGATGTCTGACTGTAATTATAATTAACTCGTCCTCTTTCGAGGTGAGGGGTGGGGGAGGATGATATCGATTAGCTACGTAGAAATGTTTAATCTTATATATTTAATGCGTGTCAAATTGTTTGAACCTTTTCGGAGTATAGTGATCAAATTAATTCATTTTCAACGTAGATTCCTTATTTTTTTGAAAAAAAAAATTACGTATTCGAAAATTAAATAATAAATACAATAAGTCACAATAATTAATAATTAGAATTATTTATAAACAAAATATAGTAAAAAAAATCTTATTTGACTACCCAAATAGTAAAAATGTTCATTCTTTCTTAAACAAATGGAGTATCTTGTTAGTGTAAAAAAGATTGTACGCTATCAAGTCACCCAAAAAATTAAGAAGAATTAGCTCAAATAGCCGTCCACCTAATCTCTTAAATTAAAAAAATCTGACGGATATATAATTCATGTATCATATATGTATAATCATTGTTTAAGCTATGTATACTGGTTAGAAAAAAGTAAATATTGAATCTCGACAGCTATTTATGTAGCAATCCCTAGCAAAGTTATTTTATGAAATTTGTTATCTTAAGACAGAGATTATTTGCTACAACACATAAACATAATTTGACGATTTAGAAAATCCTTACATTGAAGTTGTATTACCTTAAACTCTAGTTAGAACTATGGGTTAATTGCTGTTTTTGGTAATTATATTTCAAGAGACAATATTAAATTTTGATAAGTGGAATTTCGTATTTACAATAGGATGTATAATCTAAATTATGTAGGATAATGAGCAATTTCTTAACTAATTATAGACTTCATTCAATTCTGAAGTATGGTCATAGTATATATAGTCGTGCATAAATTTGCGTATAATTTTTTAGTATTTGACTTGAAAATATGAAATGCACATAAATAAAAATGAAGGCGAAAAATTTAACGGCAGGAAATTAATTCTCACGATGTTATACACATTCTAAGAAAGTTCCTGCAATAATTAAAAAAAACTTATGTAGTTTAAATATAATATATACCATAAATTATATTTTTCATAAATCATTCATCTGACTCACTGACTGTGTGATTTTTAAATACAAAATCAATCAAAAGTTTTAATTGGTGATGTTGGGTCTCATGATCTGTTAGCAATTAATATATACAGCTGCTACAACAATTTTTAAATATCTATGCACGTATGTGTATATATGTATATAGTCCTTTTTCTTTCATTTTTTTTAATCTTCAAATTGCATTTCAATAAGGATAATTAGATTCCAACCCCATGTTAGGGTATTTAGTATCATGAGTTGGCTTGAGGTACGCATGTTTTTTCTAGAAACACATGAAAGAGGTACACACGTGTAAGCAAAGCGGAGGCAGAAGTCGAGCTACAGTAATTTTTGCTCAATAATGTATTTATTATTACATAATTTATTAAATATTTAAAAATATTAAATTTAAAACTCAACCACTAACATTTAAAACAAGTCGTTCTAAAATCAAGAACCCACAAGATTAAAATTCTGCCGTTGTCGCTGCGTGTAAGGGCTTTACATAAGAGAAAAGATAACCATAGAAAGGAAGGATTATTGAAAGGGGAACTAAAGCTTTGGAAACTAATATTTGGAGAAGCTCTTTCTAAAATATTTCAGTTGGAGAGATTGTAATAGTAGATGCAGTCTATGATAATAAAATAATGTGAACATAAATAGTAATATATTATATGATAGATCTATATATATGGCGATTTAATGCGAGTTCTGTTGTCCATAAAATACTTTTATCGTTAGTAAATCGTCTTGATTTTTCTCTTGCTACTAAATGAGCTCCAACGTGAAATGAATGTATTCCTCGTGCCCAAATTTCTTACAAAAATATAAGATCTAATCCTCGTAGGTTAGATAAAATAAAGATTATTCCTAACGAAAAGCAAGATGCTCAACCAAAAGCTAAACAACGGATTAAGTTGTCCAATTTCGTATAATACATGAGCAAATTTAACCATTTCCCCTATGTAATTATCATGAGAGAAAGATATCAAGTACATTATTGCGTTGGTTAAAAATTCACTAATTTATTCCCCTTAGACTCTTTTTTTTTTTTTTAAATTATTTTTCTTTGGGGAAAAGGGACAAAAAATTGGTTGTACGGTTATCACATGGGCAACCATAATCTAAGGGGACTACAAACGTGGCTTTGTGGATAAATTTTAGGGACTTGTTGGGAAGTTGTTTGCTTTTAATTTATAAGAATTGCTTAATTATTGTTACGTTAGTTAAAGCATTGAGATAATTAAATAAATATTTAGTGCCAGCATGTGTGTTGCACCCATGGCCATAGCAAAAATAACATATTAAAAATTGTGAATTATTAATCCAAAAATTATTGCATTGCGTAAGGAAATCTTAACCTTTACCTAACCAATATAGCTTCACTGCCCTACTATTTATTTTCTTTTACAAAAACTATAATTAGATATTAAAAGGTTTTTTCACTGCCCAAAATAGGTAATTAATTGGCCATGATTATATAACTATCAAGGAAACATCCTTATTACAGTATTATAATTATTAGTAAAGCTATCATTTGAAAGTAGTTTGAGAGATTCAAATAAAGTGGGATTAGTTTGATCAATAATCAAAGTTCATGTGATAACTTCCTAATACCATATAATTTTCATGTTATTGTTAAATAAATTTCTTGGTTATTGTCTCAATATTAGGTAGTGCTGGTTGCTCAAACTCCTGATAATGTATCCCTATTTTTTTTTGGCTTTCTGCTCTGTACGGTATCTGCATTGGACTTCGGCTATATTCGGATTCGTGCCGAAAAGTTCTACAACTGCTCCCTAACAAAGACGACATAACTATTCCTAGACCCAATACCTCTAGTTAAGAATAAGAGAGTACTTATATACAATTTCACCATGGTATTGATAATATATAACCCAACTTGAAGAGATAAAAAAGGTATATTTGTAATGAATAATATCTGAATTCTTGTACTTGAATTTACGTAATTCTCTTATAATTGTGGAATAGATCTTTGGCCTTTTTGTGCAAGAAAAAATAAGTTTTTCTCGTTGCTAAAGATTAGAGAGAGAGGCCCCATATATTTGGATGTACATCACATCTTGGAAAATACACAACAATTACTTGATTTTACTTTTCTTGAAATACTTCCAATATGATGCCAAAAAGTGAAGATATCTCTGATTGCTTAAACTTGAATTTTATGTGTTTGACAACTAAAATACCAATGTGGTTTTAAGTTTTAAAATTTACAAATGTCGTAATCCAAAAATAGGTCATGACCAACCCATAGGGTCATACATGTTCCTAGCAAGCCTGATCATTTAATGGAAGCTTTTTCTTATAACCGCACATAACTTCACCCTATTTAAAATAATATTAAATAATATTTATTTACTTTTTAATTTATGTAATTACGACACCGTTAATGAAAAGTTTTTCGTACGCGCTTGCCAAATTGAGTTATCGAGTTAATATGGCGTCATTGGATTTGCCAAAGCCCTTTTCATTAACGGTGTCGTAATTACATAAATTAAAAAGTAAATAAATATTATTTAATATTATTTTTCCACAAATTGAAGAGCCTAAGCCTAATGGTTTAGTGAATATTATTGAGGTGTAGGCTCAATTCTCCTTGAAATCAAATTTTTAACAAAAATAGCCCCTCGTAATATATATATATATTTTTACAGAATATCAATATGAACATTTAATATTTTTTTCCGGTGAAGCGGTATCGAATAACATTGCTTACTCTCATGTGCGCTCACCCTTGCAATTTAGCAATGGGAACTAGCTCACTTGGTGAGCTCCTTGACTTTCGTAGTCAAACACACACACACTGACACACACAAACTCATATATATACAGGGGCGGATCTACTAAGGAGGAAGGGGTGGCATACCACCCGGTCAAAACGATATATTTATATGTATGTATATTTACGAATTTGGATAAATAAGTAAAGTGGCACCTGAAGTATCAAATGTATGCTTGGTGACATTGGCGCATGGCCTTATCTGTCGCCCTTAAGGCGCGAGATCTAGCCCGTGACAGTTTTCTTATAATAATTTTGTTTTGCTACAAGAGATTCGTTCTCCTTTTTTAATTTTGCTGCTGACTTCTTTTTACTTGTGAGTTCCTATTAACTTTCTTAATTTTATATATTCTTGATATTGTTGGACTTTAAGCATTGACTTTAAAGACTTTAAGCATTGGGCTTAAAAATCTAAGAGTGTGAATTGGGAAATAGTGGAAAATAAAATGGAGGGAAATGAAAATTTGAATCAAGTGAGTTTTTGTCATGAACTTTGTACCACATTGGTGAAAGACAACTACACTTGTGTGTATAAATATAGGATCACTTCTTAGAGCTCTTAAAAGGAGTTGAAGAGGATGTATCCTCGCGTCGTCGTCGTCGTCGTCGTCGCTCGGCTCGGCTTCGGCTTTGGATTTGAAAAATGATCGATAAGATTGTTTTTGGACAAAGTTTATTTAATTAATTATTTAATAATTAAATTAAATATCAGTTAGTTCATTAACGGAATTAACTGAAAAACGAATTCCCATTCTGAATAGTGCATTCTACTTCGCAGTCTCTCTCTCTCACAACTTCGTAAGTGTGACCTCTTCCAATAGTTGCCTATAGTTGCCTATAAATTCTGAGGCATGGCTTAATTTCCAGACACTGAAAAACGAATTCCCATTTCTGAATACTGCATTCTACTTCGCAGTCTCTCTCTCTCTCAACTTCGTAAGTGTGATCTTGCTCCGTTCTTTGAGTTTGTTGGTATCCTGCAGTTGGTATTGCCACTGTTGCAGGAAGGTCATTCCGTTTTATCCTGGGAGGATTTAATCCATTACCTTGGCAACTTGTGAGGGGGTTAAAATTCCTTAAGGACACACAAGAAAATTGTGGACTCGGAATATTATTTATCGTTTATATATATTTTCTGTTTCTTCGAACAGTTCTTCTGATTTTCTGAGTTTTAACACAGAAGCGATAACATATATATATAGTGTTTATTAAATAAGTTTTTGCTTTGAGTATCTAAATATGCATTTATACCGAGTTTTAGTCTTATTTGCTCATCTTTTAGTCAAATCATAACTCCGGAATAAGGAAATTTATCGAAGACAATTGTAAATGAATAATACTAATTTTATGTTGATATTAGTTATATTATTGAAGTTGCTTTGCTCAACATAATTATTAAATTATTTTATTTGACAAATTTGTACCAAAGACGAATAATTCGAACCGAAACTCACAAGAGATCAAGTCAAAGTCCAAAGTAATACGGCACCCGTAATCTTTAAATTCTGGATCCGTCTCTTATATATATATATATATATATCATAATAATAATAATAATAAAGAAAAAATATTATATAATATAAAATACCTAATGCCATAATGAAAAAATAATAATTTTTGAATCACGTGCTGCATTGCAGAAAGATTAAAGCACCAATAAGAACCACAGGACATAGATGAAACAGCACTGCCCTACCAACTTGTGGCGCTGTCGATCAGTATTTTTCTGTAGCAACATTTTCATAAATTTGTCCTATAGCCCGTTTGGCCAAGCTTTTCTGAGGTCAAAAGTATTTTTTTTTGGCAAAAAATTCGAAATATTTGGCCAAGCTTTTGAAGGAAAAAAATACTTTTGAGGAGAAGTAGAAGCAATTTTTGAGAAGCAGAAAAAATAATTTATTTCTAAAAGTACTTTTCTAAGAAGCTATTTTGAAAAAGTACATCTCAAAATAAGTTGATTTTAGAAGCTTGGCCAAATATGCTATTACGCAGGCGAATTTAAGACTTAAAGTCAATGAATTCTTATTGCAATTTCAAGTAATATACAACACAGTTAACGGTATATTTTGGTGAAACTTTAAAAATATATTATTCATATAAAGAGAAATAAAGAGTTTAAAAAGCTATTGAGTTTACGTGATATGTTATACGGCAGATCCACCTCTACAAATAATATGTTCAGAATTATGAAAATGGGATACTTCTCATATAAGTTTAAAAGTCATGTTTAATTATCCGGTTAAAGCTCAAAAAAAAAAATGTTGGTATTCCGATGACCAAACTTGTTAATTTTTCCTCGTATAAATCCAATTATTTTGCTGGAATAATATTTTAAAAACTAAATCAAAAGGATCTAGAGAGAGCATTTGTGTTGCATAAACAGAAAGGCCCTCATTTGTGAATGCAAACTTTTTTTCATATGAAGTCATAATACTCTGTTTTGTACTGTTGTTACTTTGCATGCTTGGTTGGAACTAAAGGTTTATCGGACAAAATCTTTCTACGTGCACAAGGTAACATAACGTAGGGATAAAAATATCTACTCATTTATGGGATTACATTGGACCAGCTGTTGTTGTTGTTATTTACAAATTTCTTCAAAAAAATGGTAACATTAATTTAAGTTGCTTAAGACCATAATCCATGTTAAAATAATAAAAAGTTGGAGGATAATCACCCACTTTTTTCAAGAATCAATTAAGTCAAATAAAATCCAGTTAGCTAATGGTTTTTAATTTGCTTAAAGCATCTCAAAGCCTAGCTACAACTATAGGCTATAGCATATTACATCAATCTTTAATTTGGATTTGTTCTTATCCTATAAACCTAAGCTTCCTTCAAATAAAGCCTATTTCTTAGTGTCATGAATCTTTTTTTTTTTTTAGGAATTTAGTGTCATGAATCACTATTGCATTATTGAAATGAGATCATAGTATAAGAAAAAAAAGAAGATAAATTCAATACCATTCTTGTTCTTATCTCATACACCAACCATGTACCTTATAAATGTTCTTGTTAAAATCTACAAAATATTTGTATTTTAATAAGATGGTATTATTCGCACCTTACTAATTTCACATTATTTTCATTACACATAATCAACTCTACAAAAGGCACAGGCTAGTTCATATAGTATTACTACTGAAAATTGTAAGGTTTTCGAAAAGCAGAGAGTTTACATCTCACAAGTCTTGATTAGATACTTTAATCATGATTATTTAGATTTTTACAGTACTCTCGGTCAATTCAATTATATTTGTTAGAGAATCCAATAAAACATTTCGTTAGTTAATTCTGTTTTGGTCGAAATATGATCTTTTAATAAGGTAAGAAACCTCACTAACATCTATGAAATTCTTATTTGGTCCAATAGATCTTTGGAAAATGATTATTTCTACCAATAATTCCCATAGAATAGTTAGTTTGATGTGGTAGCTAGTTTAGCTTTGGAATTTTCAACGAAGAGCTTGAAAGAATGATAATTAACTTAAATAATCGTTTATCTAACTGCTTAAATTAAATTTTATATATATATATATATATAAATTAATTTATGTATATTGACTAAAAAAATAAATAATAAATTTGCTTGGCTATTTATGTAAATATCCCAGATAAGGAATCTGAAAAAGAGAATTTGCTAGTTGTGACATATTTATTACATGAAGCAAAATGTACTTAATCAAAATATTAATTCTTTTGTTTCAATTTTTCTTAAAAATAATTAGTAGTAATAAATAAGATGCAGTAGGTGCTGAAATTTGATTCAATGAAATTAAATAATCCAGTTAATAAACCAGTTAGACATCTTTGGTACAATTAATGGAAGCCTAATAACCCATTATATATATAAGTTTCTTCAACCATTCTAAAGGTCAATAAACCACCAAATTAGCCCTTCATAATTTCTATTAGTCAACTGTTTGGTTGATGATTGAGCCACTCTTGATATGTATAATTCTAGCCAACTAAATTAGTTCCCAAGTTGATCGATCAACTAGCGGACCATTAAGATTTTCTCTTTTTGTCATGTTATTTCTCGGGTAAATTATGTTTGAGAAACAAATATATTGAGGAGAATGGCACGTGAGAGGCATGTGGTTCACTTAGTTAGTTATAATTAATTTATGGAAGGATAGTTAGGAGTTAATTAACTACCTTCTTCTTTCTTCCACAAATTGAGAGTTTTCAATTCAAAAATAAAAATTTGTTTTCTCTCTTTCACAAATTGAGAGCTTTCTTCCAGAACTTTCTGCTTCCGCCATTAGAACTCGAGCTTGAGCTTATCTCTGTTCTTCATTATGGTATCAGAACAGGTGCTTTAGATGAATTTAGCTGAAGATACCAATTTCCAGCAATTATATTTTCCACTTGTTCAGAAATTGAAGAATTTTCTGATCGAGTTAGGGTTCGACAGATTTCTGCGAATCAAGTTGCGATTCATCTGGTTCCGAGTTCATTTATTGATAGAAGCTCAGAATCAACTCCCATGGCGACTACAGAGTCCTCTGGCACAGGAATCATCATTGATCATGATCACCCGTTGTTCCTTCAACCATGTGATACACCAGGTAGTTCACTAATCTCTATTCAACTCAAAGGCACTGAGAATTACGCGCTTTGGAGTAGATCGAAGAGAATTGGCTTGATCGGCAAAAGCAAATTAGGTTTTGTTGATGGAAGATGTACAGAGGATAAATTTGATAGATCTCTGCATGAATTATGGGAGAAGTGTAATGCTATAGTGTTATCTTGGATAATGAATGTTGTGAGCGGTGATTTGCTCAGTGGAATTGTATATAAATCTAATGCACACAAGGTCTGGACAGATATGAAAGACAAGTATGATAAGGTTGATGGATCTAGAATTTTTTACTTGCACAAAGAGATAGCTACATTGACTCAAGGAGTTTCTTCAGTGTCTGCATACTTTGCTAAGTTGACAGATCTTTAGGAGGAGTATGATGGACTTATGCCATGTCCAGGTTGTGATTGTCCAGAATCTAGAAGCTATGATGAACATTTTGAATATCAGAGGTTGTTGCAGTTCCTAATGGGACTAAATGAAACTTATAGTCAGCCTAGAAGCCAGATCTTAATGATGACTCCAGTTCCAAGTGTCAATAAGGCATATTTGATGGTGATTTCAGAAGAGAGTCAAAGATCCTTGGGAAAGTTCACACAGACTGTTGATTTGTCTGATGGAGTTGCTTTGTTTAGTAACAAGGGAAATGTGAACTTAGGAAGAAATATTAGGCCTAGAATAAACAATCTATACTGTGAATTTTGCAACTACAAAGGGCACACAAGAGGCAAATGTTATAAAATACATGGTTATCCCTCATATTTCAAGATGAGGAAGAAGATAAGTGGATATCAACAAAGACCTATGGTGAACTTAACAACACAGGAGATACAACAGACACAAGGAAAGCAATCAGTCAATGCAGCAACACAGGAGGAGCAACAAGCAGGGAATCAATCCACAATAAGCACAGTGCAAGGGCAAGGAGTAGTGTTCACTCAGGATCAGTATGATCAGATATTGAAGTTGATCAACAAAGACAATTCTGGTAATCAAATGAAGGAGTTTGCATGTATTGTCAATGCTTTTATTATGAATGACACAGTAAAGAATAAAGATAAAGAAAATGATACAAATTGGATAGTGGATTCTGGTGCCACAAATCATATAGTCCATAATAAGAAGTTGTTAAGTAAAGTAAATAGTAACACCACCAGTATAGATACAAAGGTGTATTTGCCAAATGGTAAGTTTTTGGATATAGGGAGAATGCAAAATTGGTGATGAAGAAGTTATTAAGAATGTACTGTACATGCCACGATTCAAATACAATTTATTGTCAGTTTCAAAAGTGACAAAGGATCTAAGATGCTTTGTATCTTTCTATCCTGATTTTTGGATAATGCAGGACCTTCACACTGGGAAGGTGAAGAGGATTGGTAAGGAACTAGAAGGATTGTATAATCTGCAGCAGAAGAAGATTAAGGTAAATGTTGCAGTTGTGCAAGTGGAAGATGTTCATGGAAAAGAGGAGGATCTAGGAGTTTGGCATATAAGACTTGGGCATGCTCCTGATAGTGTGGTGAAACAGATCTCCAACATGAAGTTTAAGACAAGTAACAGTAGAATAAAGGAATGTACAATCTGTCCTTTGGATAGACAAGGCAGACTGCCATTTCCTAATAGTGTAACCAGTACTGATAAACCTTTTCAATTGATACATGTTGATGTATGGGGTCCTTATAGAATACCTACTCATGATGGCTTTAGGTTCTTCCTTACTATTGTTGATGATTGTAGTAGGATGGTTTGGATTTATCTGATTAGACTCAAGAGTGATGTAATTGTACGCTTGAGACAATTTCTTACTCTAATAAAGAAACAGTTTGATAAACCAGTCAAGATTTTGAGAAGTGATAATTGGACTGAATTCTTCAATTGTGAATGCAGAAGTCTCTTTCAATCCTTAGGTATAATTCATCAGAGTTCATGTGTATACACCCCACAGCAAAATGGGGTGATTGAACGAAAACATAGACATATTCTAGAGGTGGCTAGAGCAATAAGACTGCAAGGTCATTTGCCATTGAGATTCTAGGGAGAGTGTGTTCATGTTGATGTGTACATAATCAATAGGCTTCCTCTGTTAGTTCTAGGAGGCAAATCTTCTTTTGAGATTCTACATGGAAGACTACCATCTCTACAACATGAGGACCATAGGCTGCTTATGCTTTGCAAGCAGGATAAGTGGAGGTTACAAACTGGAAGTCAGACCCACAACAGCTATCTTGATGGGATACTCATCTACACAACAAGGATATAGACTCTACAATATTTTGACTAACCAGTTTATTGTTAGCAGGGATGTACCCTTTATGGAGCACTTATTTTCTTTTCAACCACTAAAGGAAGGGAAGCTGCAGGTTTATCCAAATGGGGTAATATCACATACTGATTCTCCCAGCAAGGAGATATCAGTTCATGATTCAGCACACACTATGCCAGCTATACCAGAAGAGTTGATATCAAATCAGGCAGATTCAACCTCAGTTGGTTCACAACAACATTCAGAAGGAGAGAGCCTTGCCCCTCAACAAATACAGTCAACTGATGAACATGTCAACAGTCAAGAGTGTCCTGTTGAACCTACAATTATCGAAGATCGAGAAACATTGAGAAAATCAACTAGAACAGTGAAGGAGCCTATATGGATGCAGGACTACATAATGCATGGTTCTTCCACAAAACATTTTGCCAAGACAACATGCAAGTATCCACTAGAAGACTATCTAAGTCATCAAGCCTTTTATGTTAACTATCAGAGTTGTTTATCCAAATTCACTGATACTAGAGAATCCCTTAGTTATGAAGAACCATTGGCAGATCCTAGATGGATTGAAGCAATGAACCAAGAGCTAAATGCTCTTAAAGAAAATAGCACTTGGTCATTAGTTGACTTGCCACAAGGCAAAGTAGCTATTGGATGCAAATAGGTGTTCAAAATAAAGTACAAGGCAGATGGAGAAATAGAAAGGTTCAAAGCAAGTCTAGTAGCAAAAGGTCATAATCAGATAGAGGGGCTAGACTATCAAGAAACTTTCTCTCCAGTGGTGAAAATGGTGACAGTAAGGGTGGTTCTGGCATTAGTTACATCTCACATATGGACTTTGCATCAAATGGATGTTTATAATGCATTCCTTCAAGGAGATTTATTTGAAGAGGTGTACATGTGCTTACCACAGGGATTTCCTAGCCAGAGGGAGAAAGTATATAGGCTACATAAATCCTTGTATGGCTTGAAACAAGCCTCTCGACAATGGAACTTAAAGTTGACTGAAGCACTCATAAATCCAGGTTTCACACAAAGTCATTTTGACTATTCAGTGTTTACAAAGAGAAGGAACAGTGGATTGGTAATCATACTAGTGTATGTGGATGATCTTCTATCAACAAATGATCTCAGAAGAAAAGTACATACTGCAACACATCATTAAAATCAAAGACCTAGGAGAATTGAGATTATTCCTTGGGATTGAAATAGCAAGATCAAGGCAAGAAATTTTGATGAATCAAAGGAAATTTGCACTGAAGCTGATTAGTGAGATTGGACTGACAGAATCGAGGCCAGAAAGTACACCAATGGAGTGCAATCAAAGATTCACTACAGTTGAATATGACAAGCAAAACAACTATGAAAGAGATGAGGCACTCAGAGATACATGACCTTATCAGAGGCTGGTAGGAAAGTTATTGTATTTCACAATGACAAGACCAGACATATGCTATGTAGTCCATGTGCTAAGTCAATTCATGAATTGTCCCAAAATATCACATATGTATGCAACAATCAGAGTGTTCAAGTACAAAAAGGGAGCCCCAGGACAAGGTTTGTTGATGAGTTCAAATCGATCGACCAAACTAACTGCTTTTTGTGATGCAGACTAGGCATCATGTCCAGTGTCCAGAAGATCAATAACAGGGTATGTGATGAAGTTAGGGGATTCCTTGGTATCTTGGAAGTCAAAGAAACAATGTACAGTATCGAGAAGATCAGCAAAAGCTGAGTACAAAAGCATGGCAGCTGGTGTTTCAGAAATCTTATGGCTGACTGGACTTTGTAGAGAATTGAGTGCAGAGATTGATTTACCAATTGAGCTGAATTGAGACAGCAAAGCAGCAATTCAAATTGCAGCAAATCCTATATTTCACGAGCGAACAAAATATATAGAAATAGGCTTGTACTTCATCAGAGAAAAGTTGCAGCAAGGAATCATAAAGACTAAGTATGTAATGTCAAAGGACCAAGAAGCAGACTTGTTTACTAAAGCTTTAGAGAAATCACATCATACATATCTGATGAACAAGCGAGGGGTGCTCAACATATTCGCATCATCTAGCTTGAGGGGGATATTGAGGAGAATGGCATGTGAGAGGCATGTGATTCAATTAGTTAGTTATAACTAATTTACGGAAGGGTAGTTAGGAGTTAGTTAACTACCTTGTTCTTTATAGATTCTTCTTTCTTGGAGAATTAGTCAGTTGTGTATAGATAGATGTAAAGGGATGTAATTAGCATTCAATTCAGAAATAAAAATCTGTTTTCTCTCTTCCACAAATAAAGAGCTTTCTTCCAGAACTTTCTGCTTCTTCCATTAGAGCTCGAGCTTGAGCTTATCTCTGTTCTTCATTAAAATAAAAAAAATTAAGTTATATGCATTTAATTTAAATATATTTTACATATTAATATAGCTTAACGTATTCTAACAAGTTAGTTATATTGATTTTATCTATAAAAAAATAACAAAGGAGTATCCCGGTGCACAAGACATTTCGTATTCACCCAGGGTTTGGGGAAGTGTTGCACCCTAAGGGGTGTAATGTTGACATCCTACTCTAACGCAAGCATTAACAGCTACTTCTGCCGCTCGAACCTGTGAGTTATAGGTCGCACAGAGACAACTTTACCGTTGTTTCATGCTTCCTCGATCTTTATATATTTACCAATTTTAGTAAATACTTATTATAGTATTTATCATATGAATTTAAGCTATATACATAGATAGTCACTATCACTATAATTTATCATGGGACAGAAAGTCATATATTATTTTTACTATATTATTAATTAATATTTACGAAAAAGTAATTTGTAATTACCCTATAGATTATTGTGCATAAATTTATTTATATTGTTAATGTATAAAACTCTTTTATTTTATAATTGAGGGATGATCAACTTTAATACTCGAGCAAGGCCAATGTGATCGAGGAAGTAGGCCTTCGCGACTTTTTACAATATTAAAATTAAGAAAGTGCCTTTTTTAGATCATTCATTATATAAGATGGATCTCTTATGTGCAAAACTAAAATTTTCATGTATAAAAAATAAAAATAAGGGTCATAAAACTAAAATCAAGTTTGTAATAGTCTCCGATCTCCACATATATTGGCATCTACAGTGAGACATCTCTATAACAACATCCTTATATAACAATACTTCACTATAAAAGCTAAATTTTTTTGGAACCGAATTTCCTGTTATGTTATAATATATATTTTCTATAACAACAATTTACTAAAATATCCATAAATTTCTGGAATAAAGAAAGTTGTTATAAAAATGTTTGACTGTATATATCCATCTCCACATAGTAAAAAATGACATCTTTGGAAAAGGATCCTTCCACCTAAAATCCCTTGTTATCTCACTTTAGGTGACACAAAATCTTCAATACGTACCAATTTATTTTCTTTTTGGGCTTATCTTTAGAGGCTACTTGACATATTTGCCCTACCATGAATTTTCAAAAACCCTTAAATATACTTTTCAAGTTTTTGTGTTGCTGTCGGCCATCATTTTGATGGAAGAAAATGCAAGCTTCCACCTAAGCAAAAGCTAAGCCAAGAACCACCAAGAAGTATAGTCAAATAATATGGTTTAGAGGAAGCCCGGCATAAAAAGTATTTCGTATTTATGTAACATTTAAGGAAGGGTTGCGTATAGATAGCTTACACTAATACAAGTATTAGTGGTTATGTTCACAGCTCGAACACGTGTTATATAGTTTACACGGAAACAACTATACTATTGCTGCAAGATTCACCTTCACTGAAGTAATACAGTCCGATGCATGAAATATTTCATATTCGTGCAAGATTATGGAAATGGCCACATTTTTAGGAGTGTGATGTAGCCAATCCATATTAGTGCAAGCATTAGTGGCTACTTCAACAACTTAAACTCGTGACCTATAGTTTACATAGAGATAATTTTACAATTGTTGCTCCGTGAAATAATACAATTTCTCCTAAGAACGTGAAAACCCCCTATAGTCAGCTTTCTAGTTATAAGTTATAATGCAAATTAGTTGGATCAATGAATTCCAAACACTCGATCATTAAACTTATAAGAAAAAACCCAAAAAAGTAACAATTCACCTATAAGTAGCGTTAATCCGCTACTTTTTTTTTTTTTGATAAATATATATGAGTATAATATAAATATACATTTTTAAAAAAAAATAAAAAATCATATAAACAATTCTAGGCGTAAAAGTGAAAAAACAAATAAATAATAAAACAAGTAGTGGTAATAATTATATTCTTGCCCACCCTAAAAGTGTAAAAGAACTTAAGTACTCTAAAGCAGAAAAGAAAAGAAAAAAGAGAGAGTCAAAAACACTATGATGATGCCTTGTCGGCCATGATTTACCAATGTGAAAAAGTACCAAGTTAATTAAGTCTAATTTCATGATTAATTGTTATATTTGGTTCATTTTAGAGAAACATATGTCCACATGTTTAGATGTTTTATTCAAATACCTTTTAAGTTTAAAGTATCAACAAAAATATAAAGCTTACTTAAAACTTTTCAAAAGTGCCATTAACATTTGTTAAGGTTTAGAAATTTAATGTTATTTAATTAAAATGGGACAAATACTTTCGAATTGAGACTTTTAGCTTCCTTCAAGGGTTAAAGATTGGTTTTGTAATCACCTAGTGTTTTATTTTATTTTTCCCTTTTTATCTATTAATAATATATTTAGTGAAAGGAATTTTTGGAGGATAATATAAAATATTAGTATACGTTCAAAATCTAGTCACACACCATTTACTCAATTACTAAAAAAATAGCAGATTGTGCACAAAGTATTCCCGTGTTCACGCAGAGTTCAGAAAAGGGTCGCACCTCATGAAATATGATGTAGACAGTCTATCTTAATTCAAGATTTAGTGGTTGGTTCTACCGTTCGACCCCATGACGTATGTCACACAAAGACAATTTTATTGTTGCTCCAAAATTCCCCTTCCATTTATTCAATTACTCCAGCATCTTTTTACTTTTAAATGACAAATGCAGAGATAAAAATTTTAAAAGTGAAAATTTGATGACACAACTCTTTGATTGTTCATTGAATAATTTTAAATTTAAATAGTTATATAGAATATTTTGGACTTATATAGAATAGAAATTGAAACTTGACCTTCAAAGAGTGATACGTGAGAATATTCACTTTGTTTTTTCCTTTGACAAAGAAATGTGAAACAACCTCTTGTTTGCTCACGTAAGCACACACAATTAGTCCATGTAAAAAAAAAAAGAAGCATTAAGATAAAAACGTTCTTCGACATTTTAAAATGATAAGACAAAATTATTTTCCACGTAATACAAATGAGCAAGAAAATGTGCTAATATATTTAATTAATTTGTTATTTAGTCTTATTATGTCTTGTTACTTTAAACTTTTTTCAATGAAACGAAATAAAGAGTTGAGTGGGAAACAAGGATTTTGCAATAGCATTATAATGCACATATTGGGTGCACGAGTGCCACCTATAAACGTGAGACACTTTGTATTACTCCCTCCGTCTCATATTAACAATCGCGGTTATTAATAATAGTCGTCTCAAATTATTTGTCATTTTAAAATTTCAAGATAATATTATTTTTTTAAATTTATTTTTACTCTTAATAATAATTGTTTTTGAAATGGAGATAACATATAAATAGCATAAATATTCAATGAAGCAGGATTATATCTTAAGACATAAACAAGGGTAAAATTGTCCAATCTCTTTTCAAATTAATATTTTTTACGAGAAGTGTAAAAGAGAAGCACGACACATATTATATGAGACAGAAGAATTAATAATGTTTCTTGAATGTTGGGTGCATTAATTGTTCTAAAACTTCTCTATATATATGAAGATTGATATCATTGCAATACTTTGGGATATACTTTTAGTAGAAAATGGAACCAAAAATGACCCTTATATTTATGGACAATGATTCATGGGCCATTATGCGAAAGATAATGTCTTTTATTATCCTATAATAAGATTATTTACTCCTTATTGTGTGAATTTACCACATTTTTGTCTTTATTGTACTAGATAATTGTAGTTTGAAGATAAAACAAAACAGATGATAATTGCCATTTCCAAAGTGGCCTAATGACTATACTTGTAGGAGGTTATATATATTCAATAAAATAATTAAAGTGCACATAAATTGATCCAAACACCATTAGTATATATATAAAAATCACATGTGCCCTAAAATTAGAAGTTAAAATAAATTAAATATATGGAAGAATTAACTTAATAGTCGTCCACCCAACTGATTAAATAAAAAATAACTGGTGGATGTACAATATATATATATATATATATATATATATATATATATATATATATATATATATAATTCATGTAAAATATTTGTATATTAATGCATAATCGGTGTATAATTTGTATGTATCAGCTAGAAAAAATAAATAATAAATCAGATATATGCGGGTTGCCATGTTCGGATCCAGAGGCGGACCTATTCTTAGAAAAACGAAGTTATCGGATCCCATTAACTTCAATTTTTTTGAATTTATAGGTTTATATATGATGAAAACGATCATATATTTTGCGTGGAACACTTTCGATTTAAAAATATGACGGGGGCATTATTTGAGAAGTTCGCTCATATCCTTCACTATCTTCAATTCCTAGGTCCGCTTCTATTCGTATTATGTGCACACTGCATATGGCCTCTGATTTTTTGCAGAAAAGGGAAGAAGCTAACTTCTACTAGTATCATACGGAATGAATGATACAATAGCCTCGTTTATTCCGAATATTTTTGAATGTTATAGCGAAGTGCTGTTATAAAAAATATATACTATAACATAACATAAAAATTAGTTCTCGAAAAATTTGACTTTTATAATAAAGTATTGTTATATAGGCAGAGGCAGACCTATGTTGTAGGTTGAGGGGTCACGGGACCCCATTAATCTCGGCAAAAATTCTGTATATATATGTCATATATATGGGACCCGTCAAATATATTTTTTGTGACTTTGAAAACTAAAAAGACCGAACGGCAAAAGTGGTTGATAGGGCTGCTTAAGTTCTTGGCATTGTTGGACGACGAGGGATCGAACCCGAACTTCAGCTTCCTGTTCTCCTCTTCATTTTACTTAATTTTACTTCTCTTTTCTCCTCTTTTCTATTTTAGTTTTTTTTTTCTCCTCTTTTCTATTTTAATTCTTTTTTTTTTCTCTTTTCTACTTTAATTCTTTTTCTCCTCCTTTCTATTTTAGTTATTTTTTCCCCTCTTTTCTATTTTAGTTTTTTGAATACAACATAATTTATATTTAATAGCAAACTACTTTGTTTTTTTATTTTCATATCTTTTTGAATACAATTATAGTTTACAACTAATACATAATAGTCAATTTAATTTATTTTATTTGTTTTCAAATCCTTCCCTTAAATTTAGAAGCCTCAAATTGCATCGTATCGCTTCACAAATAAAAAAAAATATGAATTCTTCTAGCAGAACCTTCTTCAACAATTACTTTGACACCGACTCGACAATGACAACTAAGAGTTTGAGGCTCTTCTTCAGTTCTGTGGCAGCTAAGAGTTTGAGACTCTTCTTCAATTCTTTGACTATTAACATACGCTTAATCTTAATTTCTTTAGTAAGTTTTTGATAATTTAAAGTTTGAACGCTCTTTTGATCACCGACCTTCTTTCTTTCTTTTTTTAATTAAAAAATTAGAAATTTTAAAAGGTCAAACATGCTTAATTAAACACATTCACATTTCATAGCACCTATGTTGCGAAGAAATTTATCTCTCTGTTTGGTTCTTTCTTTTTCTTTAGAACTTTTTATTTATACTAGGATGATATGTAATAATAATCATTAAGTTTTTCAAGAGTTGCACGCGAAATTTTATCGCTAGATAAGCATACAGTGGTGCCCCTGTTGTGCTCAAATCCTAAATCCGCCTCTATATAGGGATGTTGTTATAAAAATATCTGACTGGACATAATATAAGCAGAGAGAATAAAAGAAAGTAAAAGGCTGTAAAATAGCTACAGTCCACCAAGTATAATGCACTAATTAATTAATGGAAAGAAAAAGAAAAGCAACCACACTTTTTTCTTCTTTATAGGCTCCTCTTCAGCTTTCTGTTGTTACTGTTATTATCATGTACATTGATTACTTACTACAAGTCTTGGGTCAAATCATTGCAAAAGAAATTTAAAAAAAGATAGAAAGAAAAATCACTAACTATCCGTGCGTGCAAAAGAAGTTAAATATTCTTATAAGTAATTAATAAGCTATAATTTGTAATACTTGATTCATAACTCGTGTAAAATGACATAACTAATTAGATGATATTATTATTTGTTCATCATCTTCATTGAAAAATTATATTGTATATATAGATAAAATATTACTCTTCCGTTTCAAATTAGATGAGGTACTTTTCTATTTAATCTGTTCCAAAATAAATGACATATTTCTAAATTGGGAAATAATTCATTTTTAAAGTCTTCATTTACCAATTTTATACTTAATAAAAGCTTTTATAACCACACAAATCTTATGGCACCACAAAGCTTTTACCTTAAGCTTTTAAGATCACAAGTTTAAAAAATCTTCTTTTTTTTCCTTAAACTCCGTGCCAAGTTAAACTATCTTATCTTAATTGAAACGGAGGAACTAGGTTACTAGAAATGCATAACATACTGAACACTTTTTATCTCCGACTTTTAAAACTAGTTGTTTTTTGTACGCGCGCACACATACATATAAATTTCGATTATGAAGGTTATTCGTGTATGTAACATTTATCTGAAATTTATACTGTTGCAGTTCAAGCTATAGAGAATATATATTACGAGGCTATTTAGGAGCCTTAACTGGTGATCCGGGCTATTTCTTTCTCGACGATGAAACTTATTCCCTCCAACTTGTGTTTCAATAACAGATAAGACGGTCAAGCTACATGCACGTTCTTGTTGCAAGTTTATGAGAGCTTGAAAATCCAATAAGGAAAAGTAAGCATGCTAATGCTAAGTACATTTTGATGGCTTTAGTTGAGACTATTAAGATGCAACATTCAATTACCAATTAGGATTGTTAATCCCTAGAAATAATCTCCTGTAACTAGCTTTGGATAGATTTGACAAGAAGAAAATGATACTATAAAAGTTTCATGTGTTTTATTTAATAATTTCTATTATTATTGTGAACAACTATTTTTTGACCACACCGAAATTCTATACTTTTTTGCTATAAATATTAA
>ML307397.1:15626-62577 GCA_005239505.1 Nicotiana paniculata | reverse complement strand
ATTACATCACAAGTTCATCAACGAGGATTTTCAACAACAATCAACTTCCAAGTAGAGATAAGTGCATATTATAACGAACATGGAAGTAATAATAAGATTTCTATCGAAAATAGATTCACGGGCATCCTTGACACACAATACATAGGTACCCTTCACCTCACCTATGCATTGAACATGATAAAAACTTAACACATAGCATACAATACTTATTCCCTCACCAAAGTTAGGCAAGACACTTACCTCGGATCCAAAAATAGCAATCAAGCCTCTAACACCGCCTTTCCTTTTGAATTCAACTCCGGAACAACAATATCTAGACATAATTAACTTATTAACATCAATAATGACTCATTAATACAATCCCATAGCCTAAATATACAATTCCTATCATTCTTCCATAAATACTAAAATCTGACCCCGGGCCCGCTTGGTCTAAGCACGAGGTTCGGACCAAAACCCGATCACCCATACCCCCACGAGTTCAAATATATGATTTGTTTTGAAATCCGACCCCAAATTGAGGTTGAATTATCCAAAATTCCATAAACCTTAACTCTACCCAAATTGCCTAATTTCTACTTTGTTTTTATGATTTTAGGCCTAGATTCTAGTGATTAGTTGATGAAAGTGAGAGGAAATGATGTTAAGAACACTTACCTATGGAGCTATGGTGATGGAGGTCTTCAAATTTTGCCTAAGGAGAGTGGGGAAGAAGGTGGGTTGAGAAAAGTGGTGAGAATTCCGTAAAGTTTTTGTTTTTGACTATTAAAAATCACTGGACAAAAATACCCTTCGCGTTCGCGGGCCCATGGCCGCGTTCACGAAGGGTTGGCAATGCTGACCTACACGTTCGCGAAGAACAAGCTACCCATCCCCCCAGACTAACTCTACGCGTTCACACCCCTGAGGACGCGTTCGTGTTGAAGCACTGTCTAGTGCTCCGCGTTCGCGTCTCCCTCTACGTGTTCGCGTAGAATAAAAAACCAGGCCAAGATATTTACCCTTTGCGTTCGCGGGCCCTTGTCCGCGTTCGCAAATGGTATTACACCAGACACCAGCAAAACATCAAAAACAACAGATTTTTCTACTTTATACACCCCGTTAATTACCCGAAACTCTGGGGCCCAAAACCAAATATACGCACGACTTCAAAATCATCCTACGAACTTATTCGAGTAATTAAACCACTAATATAACATCAAAACCAATGAATTAAACTCAAAAACCTATAGAATTTTCTCAATCTTCATAAACTTCTAAATTCTCCAATTTTGATCTGAAACACGTCAAACCAAGTCCGTTTCTTTCCAAATTTTACAGATAACTCGCATAACACATATTGAACCTGTTCCGGGCATCGTAACCATAATACGGTCCCGGTAACACAGATTTCACATCAAAGTTCAT
Source organism: Nicotiana paniculata (assembly GCA_005239505.1). Lineage (NCBI taxonomy): Eukaryota > Viridiplantae > Streptophyta > Magnoliopsida > Solanales > Solanaceae > Nicotiana > Nicotiana paniculata. The sequence continues at coordinate 61,170 of ML307397.1, read as the reverse complement.
TTTCAAAAGTCTTTCTTATTTTCATAAAATAATTTTCTTTAAAAATTCATTTCTCGGGCTTGGGACCTCGGAATTCAATTCCGGGAATACGCCCGAGTTCCATATTTTCCCACGGACCTTCCGGGACCGTCAAATCACGGGTCTGGGTCTGTCTACCAAAAATGCTAACCAAAGTCAACTTTATTCCATTAATTATCATAAATTCAACAATTCAACAAATTTCCACATAAAAACTTCCCGGCTACGCGCTCGGGCTGTGCACGCACATGGAGGTGAGATTAACGGAGGCTTTCGGAGCCTCGGAACACAGTTTTTGCTAAATTATACAAGATGACCTTTTGGGTCATAAACTAAGATCTTTGGTATCCTCAAGAGTAACTTTCTTGTTGTTAAACTTTAAACTGAGAGACTACAATATTTTCTCAATAATTTTAACTTCTTCCAATACTTCTCCGTTGGTCCTTAGACCATTGACTATTTCTTCAATTCTTGTAAAACATTTTTCACAGATTGTGTGATCTTATATAAGCCAACTCAAATTGACTCCTAAACTCTTGCAGTTTTTCCTTTCTTTACGTTAGCAACTCTGCGTGTGACATCACCATGATTGTCCAAGCCTCCTTTGATGACTTTGCATGAAAATATTTTTTAGATACATACAATTCGACCTTGATTGCGAGATAGTAGCATGCCTTATAATCTAAATGTCTCTTTTTCTCCAATTGCATTGCTGCATCACCCGTCAGTGTTGTGTCTTCTGGAGGTTCCTCAAATCTTTCATCAATTGTGGCCCATAATCCAATAGCCTTAAAAAAATTCTTCATCTGTTGATACCATATTTCAAAATTACTTTTGCCTTCAAACACATCAATGGGACAATTAGATAATAGAGTATCCATATTTTTTTTGGATCTCCTGCCGGCTCTGACAGAATCTCACACAGGCTCTGATACCAATTTGAAGGTTTGAAACATGCCAAGAATAATTTAGGCACAAGCAAAAACTTCGATAAAGGCTATATAGAAGAAATTTATTAAACTAGGGAGAGAACGTTAGGAGGCTTTTTCACAATTCATAAACTCTTGAATCTCTCTATATCATAGCTACCTCTCCGCACTAGAAAATATGTAGTAGCACCCCTATTTATAATACTACAAAACCATATTTGACTAGAATCTGGAAAACATATTCGTACATGATTTTGATTGTGAATTCTAATTATATTAAATTAAATAAACTAGTAAATACCAAATCTTAGACGATATTGAAATACTAATTAATCTTAGTATAATTTCCAACATCGACGCTTCACGAATTTACCTAATAAAACAGTGTTTATAATAGGGCTAGTTGTTTTTGCAGTTTCTTGAAATCAAAGTCACAACTTACATGGTATTTATTTATTGAATCATTCCGTATTGAATGGATATGGTTCTTAGTTCTATAACGGTAGCTTTTGTATATAGTTTCTCCAGTTTTAATTTCTTACTAGGATTCTTAAGAAATCTGTCATACTTGCTATGCACACATATCAATAGTTAATACCACTTTATATAGGTGAAAAATCAGAAATAACTTAATTTATAGAAAAATAGTCATAGTTTAAGAAGTAATTGAAATTTTATCTCTTTTTCATGTAAAGATAAATTCTGAATGAATTTTTTACATATGAGATTCCAGCATAATGTGCTGAAATTTCATAATGTGCTAAAGTTCTAACATAATATGCTGGAGTTTATACGCAAGAACTCCATAATCCAGCATATTATGCTGGAACTTTTCATGTTTCACTTAAAATAGTGACTATTTATCAATAACTTTACAAACACTACTTATTTCTCAATTAGATTGAAACTGGCTAGCCCATGCAGTGGTGGAGCCACCTTGAAGCAAGGGGCGTCAAGCAACACCCTTCGCTGGAAAATTACATTATTTGCTAGATAAATTTTTTTATTTTATGTATGTTGATTCTCCTTGACTTTTCGATGTATCTAATTATTTATATTTTGATATCCCTTGATAAAATTTTGAATCTATTGAAGGACTGACCTAACCCATTTTGACAGCTTTGTTGGTACATAACATAAAAATAAAGAATTCATGATAATAATGTATTTCACAACTTATATGTTTCTTAATTTGCATTCAATCATCGTAATTGTTCATGTGACAAATAATTGAAGCTCCTCCTTTCTTGTATGTACATAGTTCGGGGTTTAATTTTTCATTTGACACGACATGAAATAAAAGGAGACCATAAACTAGAAACATGGATTGGCCATGCTACTTCAGCTTCCGACATTCAGAGAAACTAAATTAACGTTCTAGTTCAACGTAGTAGAATTAATATGAACGAGGTACAACATACTTTAATCGAAGCTTCAGAATTTGCTATTATGAGCCACGTGGGTGATGACTTACAGGATGTAACCACATTTAGTATAGTAGTCGCCCTAAATTGAATCCTATCTTTCTGACAATAGAGAATTGAATGAATGAAGAAAAAATGCATGTGCATCTTTTTTATACGTGTTCACTAACCTGTAGCGGCGGATCTAGAATTTGTACTTTATGAATTCGGGGTTATTGTGTTTTAAATTAATAAGTAATTTATACGTATTTATTGAATTTTATAATACAAATACAGTGTTTGAACCCGCAACTTACACTGTGAGTCCACCCTGCAAGCCGGAGTCAAAATTTAAAGTTTATAAATTTTATATTTGTCATTAAATTTATAACTCGTTATTGGATTTACAATTAAATAATTATATATCTTTAATAAATATTTTAGTACAAATTCAAATTCTAACCAAAAAAAAAAATACAGAATACTCTAGCTCGACCAGAGTCATTTGTATCAGTTCAGTTTCTCTATCCCCTTCAGTACTGAAAAAAGCAAACATTATTCTACGTAAATATTGCAACTGCCCAATGGCAATGAATGTGAATATGTAGAATATAGCTTTGCTTCTGTCTATAATTAGAATGGTCCAACATGAAAGACAAGATTGGAACCATGTGCGAGAGGGTCCAAAACTATTTATATTTTCTGCTGACCTTTTTTGACTTTTTAGCTATTTAATTTTTTTAAGCTTTGGTCATTCTGTCAAAAGACGTATTCTGGGGTCAAAAAATATGTTTTTTTAACCGAGCAACTTTAATTTGGTTTTTAAGTTTTTCAAATACTTCTTTAAACCCAACGGTAAAGTAAAAAAGTGTGTAAGAATAAAATTGGGGGTAGAGTTTTTTTCGATTCCCCGATTAGGAAACAAAGGGGATGCACGGCTCGGCATGATTATAATCAAGGCCCGAGGATCCCTCGTATCGCTACCCGAGAGGAATGAACAATGTATCTGCGATCAGGCACGGTAAAATAACGTACCCAGACCAAGTAGAGTTTCTAGACCTCGAGAAACACGGGGAACATTTATGCATGACGAGTAGGGGGCCGTAATATTCGCCCTCAACCAGATATTACGACGCGAATCCCGTCCGATATCAGTTGTGGATCAACATTTACCAAAAAAAGAAGATTTTTACCTTATTTAGACTTGTACTAGGACTAAAATTTCCCTACTATATAAAGGGAAAAGTTTATTTTACTTGGATACATTGTCGACACGGAAATCAAAGCAATAAAAAGTTCATTCTTGTCTTCTAGTCATTACAAAAATGTGTTATTCAATTATTCTCTTCTTTATTCGCATTCGAGCTTATATCGAGGGTCCGATCGAAGTTGAATTTTATTTTTATCTTGAGATCAGGCTTGATCATCACGTTGCTATTGGTTTGATCTTCCATTTTGCCTTTAACTTAGTAACTTATTGTTCTTAAATCATTCGTATTGAATTGAACCACATATCCTTTAAACCACATACAAATTCAATTATTAACCATTTTGATATGAATCTCTACAACACACCCTGTTTTACGCTTGTTCTTTGAAGTTTGGATTCCACGTCAGCCTAAGGATGTCAAATTCTCAGTCTGCTCACTTGATCGTTGACACTGAGTCAGGCCATCATGGTGAGAATAATAAAGTGATGCCTAGCAATGTTGTGCCTCTTGTCGATCCCAATGGTTCCCAGTCGCCGACATGGAACCAGGTGAATTCATGCCCGGGGAAACTTCCGAAGTGATGAAGATTCTCGAAGCAATGATTGAACGGGTGGATTCAGGCTAAAAAGATTGAGGCCAATGATAAAAGGTGGAAACGTACAACTCCAGGGTCGATCAAATCCCGGAGTGCCCCTGATATTGAAGGGACCAGACTCCAAAAAGTTTATTCAGAAATCGTTCACCACGAGCGCGGCATTAAAGTTGATCCCGATCAAAGGGAATGACTTGGAAGACAATGAAATCGATTCGGTGCTGCTAAAAAAATTTGGGAAAACCTTATCCAAAGGAGCAATGATATGGTATCACAACGTGCTTCCGAATTCTATCGACTCGTTTGCTATGTTTGTAGATGCTTTCGTGAAGGCCCATGTCGGAGCCATCAAGGTCGAGACCAGGAAGTCTGACCTTTACAAGGTCAAACAGAAGGATAACGAGATGCTCAGGGAGTTCGTGTCGAGGTTCCAAATGGAACGATGGATCAGCCACCAGTTGCGGATGATTGGGTCATTCGGGAATTTACTCAAGGGCTCGACCCCCGAAGATTCGTGGCCTCTCAACAACTAAAGCAGAACTTGGTGGAATACCCAGCGGTCACCAGGGTCGATGTCCACAACATATAACAATCAAAGACCAGGGTCGAAGACGGCAAACTCGGGGTCCCCTTCAGGATTTATTTACCCCATCAGAACCGATGATAGGTCTAAGAGAACCATTGATCAGGAGCCCAGGCCGGTCAGAGATCGATATCAACCATAGAGCACGGATCATAGAAAAAGGAAGCAGATCTGGGCAACACCAGACAAAGAATGAGAAGAGAAATGATCTAGGACCGAGCGACTGGGGCCTGATGAGCAAGAGCGGGTTTGACAGGTAGCTTGGGAGTAGGGAGGCACCAAGATTATCAGAGTATAACTTCAAATTTGACGATGCAAGCATAGTGTCAGCCATAGGGCGCATCAAAGAGACTAAGTGGCCCCGATCATTGCGGTCTGAACCTGCCCAGAGAGATCCTAATTTGATGTGTAAGCCCCACGGTGCTCACGGTCATAGGACCAAGATTGCCGATAGTTAAGAGAAAAAGTTTCTTGATTGTTCAACAATGAGCACCTTCGAGAATTCCTAAGCGAGCGAGCCAAAAACCACTTCAGAAATATGGACGTCAACAAACAGGTCGAACAAGAGAAGCCTCAACACGTAATCAACATGATCATTGGGGGAGTTGATGTCTCCCAAGGGCCGATGATGAAACGTAGTAACGTTTCTATCACGACAGAAAAATACACCTAGGATTACGTCCCGAAATGAGCTATCTCGTTCAGCAACGAAGACGCTAAGGGAATCGTACAGCCTCACAATGATGCACTGGTGATATATGTACTTATCAACAAATTTAGGGTAAAACATGTGTTGATTAATCCAGGTAGCTCGGCCAACATCATCAAATCGAGGGCCGTAGAGCAACTAGAGTTACAGGATCAAATCGCACCGGCCAGAACCACCCAAGAAACAAACTTCTATGTGATCGAAGGGTATATGAGGTACAACACCTTGTTTAGAAGGTCGTGGTTTCACAACATGAGAGTGGTGCCTTCGACCTCACATCAGGCGCTGAAATTTCCCACTGCGAGAGGAGTCAGAACGATCTACGCAGAACAGACGGTCGCAAGGGAAATGTTTAATGTCGATGGAATAATACCGGTGCTCGCAATTTCAATATCAAAAAGCATGGAACCAACCAAAAAATAAGAAAGTAAATAGCAATCAATAATACCAGCCTCAACCAAGCCGGAAATACAGAAAGAGCACAAAGCGGATGACGAGGATGATTACAACGTCCCAAGATCTTTCAATGCACCCGATGACATCGACGCCATCAAATCGACTATCGAGGATTTGGAGCAAGTTATATTGATCGAACACCTACCGGATCGAAAGGTATGCCTCGGGGTTAACCCCCGAGCTAAGTAAAAAATTAATTGATTTGCTTAAAGTTAACTTCGATTGTTTTACCTGGTCCCATCTAGACATGACAAGGATTCCGCCAGAGGTAGCCACTCACAAATTAAGCTTGGATCCAAAGTTCCATCCAGTTAAACAGAAGAGAAGGCCACAGCCCGAGATCAAACATACATTCGTGAAGCATGAGGTATCTAAACTTCTAAAAATAGGTTCCATCCGGGAAGTTAAATACCCGAATTGTTAGAAAACGTAGTAGTCATGCATAAAAAGGGAAAATAATTAGAATGTGTGTAGACTATACAGATCTAAACAAGGAGTGTCAAAATTATTTTTTACCTTTGCCTAACATCGATCGAATGATCGACACAACAGCCGGACATAAGACACTTAGTTTTCTCGATGCCTATTCCGGGTACAACCAAATTTGGATGAACTCGTTGGATGAACCCGTGCGATCAAGAAAAGACTTATTTCATAACCAAGTTCTGCACCTATTGCTATAACGTAATGTCGTTCGGATTAAAAACCGCAAGTTCCACATACATGCAGCACCCCAAAAAATTTTGAAGTACTTAAACGCTATTAAGAAAGTTGATGTGTGATAATTACATTATTTTATGTGCAGAAAAGGACTATTAATATTATAGATATTAATTGAACATGATAATAAGTGAATGAGGCATATTATAAGTGATGTGGGATTTAAGTAAAGCCCTAAGTCTAAGTCAAGTTGAAATTACATGATAGACTAAAGTTTCAAAGTAGTATGCATTAGACCTAATTTTGGACGAACATATCTACATATATATAAGTACTTATGTGATGAAAATCCTATCAAATAAAATATCTTTGAGTTTAGTTTCTAACGCTTCAAACCGTTTGTCATTTGGACACTCGTACAAGAAGTTATGATCAAATTACCAAAGGCTGGCAGTGAAGTACTGCCAATGCGTTTGGGTCCGCGCCCGTGCTTCAAAGAGGAGTGAAGTGGGGATGGGAAGCATTCGGGGCCGTATCTGAAACCCAGAAATTTGGGCCTATAAGTACATGGTAGGGTGAGAGGGTATTTTAGAGCTAGAATTTGTTGTTTTCATGGTGGATTTGATCTTTGGGACAACTTAAGAATACAAGGTGAGTTTTTATGGATATTTTAGGTTAATAACATCCTATTAACACTAGTATTAACATCATCAATTCTTTGAATTCCCTAGAAATCTTTCAAGTTGTTCAAGAACACCAAATTTTCCAAATATTGAATATTTGAGAAAAAACTTCAAGAAGGTAATCCTAATGCTTCAAACTCATTTTTTATGAGTCGGTGAGAGTAGTTATAATATTTGTTTCAAGTTGTTATGGTTGGATAACTGAATTCACAAATCATAGTTCATGGCATGAATAGTGTTTTTGATAAAATAGGGAAGATGAAGAGTGTTCTTAGAAATGAAATTAAAGGATACGATAAACCTATGGAATCATTTTCTAGCTAAATTGAAAGTGTTCAACTAATTAATCACCAAATTGAATATTTTGAAAATGTTGGTTAATTAAGACGATGAATAATAATTTGGCGGCATTGGAGAATTAATGTATTATCATTAGTGACTTCAAATAGGTATTAATTGATAAGAATAAAGGTTGAATATGCTAGTGAGTGAACCTACATGGTGATTTGAGTTGTTGGAGACTTGTAGTCAACTTATGAGCCATAAATGGATATTGGTCAATATTTAGGTCATATTTTAATGTAATTGGGATATCTAATTGTAGGTATCGACTTGTTGGTGATGCTTGAGCATTTTAATCAAGGTTGGAACGATGGAAGATGATTGAAAGCTTGTGAATATTAATAAAGCAAAAGCGAAGTAAGTTGATTAAAACTTACTCTTCTTGAAGGATTTTATCTAAAAGCATGTTTCGAGTTAAGGCTTAAGTTGTTTGCAAATGTGCTTTATTTTTTGGGACAAACAAGTACGGATGTCTCCATGTACTAAAATATTACGTTGCATATGGAGTGTCATGTTGTTTTATAAAATTTTATTTTAAATCTTGTTGGGAAAATGACAGTCAAGATAAATGTTATAAGTTTTTATCAAAACTTACGTTTTTATAAGAGTATACATATTTGAGTGCTAAAGATAAGTTTTCATGGAAAGCATTTCTTTTGAAAATTGATAAATAGTATAGCACTTGTTTATTTAAATTTTGTTCAAACAACTTAGATTTTTGCTTTGATTTGATAAAAATAGATCATTTGAGGCTACTATGTTATGAATCTATTTTTTGAAGTATCAAATATTTTGGGAGTTACTTGTGTTCACCGAGATTGATATCGGATATATTGTGTTCGTTGTCTTGAATTTACACGTGCCGGTGTAGGCGTAGATGGACATTTTCTGGTATAGACTACGACAGAGTGCTCTCCCTCGAGGGGGTACAATTTTGTGTTATTATTAGCATGGCTGAGTCGATTTATCGGCACTACGATGAGATGACCTGAGCAAGTAAGGTATATGATACTTGCCGCTTGGTACATAACTTGGTTAACCTTCATATATCGGTGATGGTATAGTACTCCCAATGAAAGATAAGGATGATTTTCCATGTTTAGGCCTAAGGAGCCGAAAGTGATTTCAATGATTTAAAGCAAATGAAATGATTTTGTATGATTTTATCCAAAATCTTGGGTTGGAATAAATGTTTTAAAAGCATATATTGTGGGTTATGTTTTACTTGTCTTTTATTTAAAATGACAAGGATCATGAATTGATAAAATTTCTTATCATTTTATATCAAATATTGATGCATTACTTTTAAAAAGCTTGTCCCAAGAGCTTATATTAGAGAAAGTCTATGACACTTATTGAGTATCGTTGTAGTGTACTCAGACCTTAGGGCCCCCCTCCAGGGCCCCGCTTACTTTACATGTTTCATGATGTATGATACGTGGCATGCGGTCAGGGCTAGGATGACCCTCTTTCCGAGCTATATGGTTAGGCACCACTCCTATTTCGTGGTGGCTATCATGTTATTTTCTTAATTTATGCTAATTGGGTATTAGCCCAAGTGTTTAACTATATTCTTTGGTATAACGGCTCCATATATAGTTGTGAAAGGCTGTAGTAACGGGGTAATACACGACATACATGAAAATACATTTATTTTACTTAGTCTCATTGTTATTATCATGAAATACATCATGTGTGATCTCGAATTGGAAAATATTTTATTATTTAACTTGAAAATGTATATGATTTTCAAGGAGCTTCCACAGTTCAATTGGTTTTCATACATATGATTTGGGTGCATCATATGGTTTGGTTCGCTCGGGTCAGGTAGTGCATGGGGTGTCAGTCACGTGGTTTTGGGTCATGACAACACCAACGCCAATCAACTGGATGTTCGAAGAAAAAAAAGGGAAATCAATGGAAGGTTATATTGACGGTATGTTGGTTAAGTCCCTACGAGCAGATGACCATTCAAAATATTTGCAGGAAACCTTCGACATACTGAGAAAATACAACATGAAGCTAAACTCGGAGAAGTGCGCATTTGGGGTCATCTCGGGCAAGTTTCTCGAGTTCATGGTATCCAAACGGGGAATAAAGATCAACCTGGACAAAATAAAGGCCATAGAGGACATCACCATAGTGGAAAACGTCATTGAAGTTCAAAGGCTGGCCAGCGAATAGCCGAATTGGGCCGGTTTCATCTCGAGATCGTCGGATAAGAGTCACCGATTCTTCTCACTATTGAAAAATAAAGGCGACTTCTTTGGACTCCGAAATTCCAACAAGCTTTGGAATAACTCAAGCAGTACTTATTGAGCCCCCCTTGTTACACACTCTGAAGGAGGACGAATAGTTGTATCTTTACTTGGCGGTTTATGAGGTGGCGGTAAGTGGTGTCCTGGTCCGGGAAGAAGAAGGTACATAATTTCATATCTATTATGTCATTAGAATCCTAGACGATGCCGAAACAAGGTATCCTCACCTAGAAAAATTAGTGCTCGCCTTACTAAGCGCTTCTAAGAAATTAAAACCTTACTTTCAGCGCCACCCCAGATGTGTCGTGGCCTCCTATCCACTAAAGAACATCATGTAAAACCCCTAGCTCTCGGAACGGTTGGCCAAATGGGACATAAAAATTAGTGGATATGATATCGAGAATAAACCCAGAACCATCATAAAATCTCAGATTTTGGCGGACTTTGTGGTCGACTTCACGCCGGCTTTGATATCCGGGGTCGAAAAGGAGTTACTACTCCCTCCGGGATTAACTCAGGGATGTGGACCTTACTCGCGGACGGTGCCTCCAGCACGAAGGTGTACGGGCTCGATATCGTATTGAATATACCTACGAGAATGTAATTAGGCAATCTATTAGAACTATTAAATTAGCTAACAACGAAGCCGAGTATAAGGCTATGATTGCAGGCCTAGAACTGGCTAAGAGCCTGGAGGCCAAAGTGATCGAAGGCAAATGTGACTCCCTCCTTCATCGTAAATTAGGTCAAAGGAACATTTGAAGTAAAGGAGGAACGAATGCGAAGGTACTTGGGCATGTTGTAGGTGACCTTACACCAATTCGAGGAATGGATACTACAACACGTGCCTCAGGATCAAAATAGTGAGGCTGATGCACTGGCCAACTTGGGGTCATCTGTTGACTCCGATGAATTCGATTCGGGGGCAGTGGTATAACTGATGAAATCGGTGGTAGAAGAAGGTCACGCCGAGGTAAACTCGATAAATTTTACATGGGATTGGAGAAATAAATACATAGACTACCTGAAGACGGGAATATTGCCATCGGATCCTAAGGAATCAAAAGCCCTGTGCACCAAAGCTGCCAGGTTCAACTTAATCTAGAGGAAATCGTTCAGAAGGTCCTTCTTCGGCCCACTAGATAGATGTTAGGGTACGGGAGATACTAAATACGCTATGAGAGAGACACTTACAGGAACCACTCGAGGGCAGAATTCGTGGTTCGGAAGTTAATCATATCCAGTTACTACTGGAATGAAATGGAGAAATATGCGAAAGCCTTCGTACGGAAATGCAACGAGTGTCAAATACACGCCCCAATGATTCATCAACCGGGAGGGAAACTTCATTCGGTCCTATCACCATGGCCGTTTATGAAGTGGGGGATGGACATCATCGGCTCCCCTGCCTTGGGCGCCCGGTAAAGCCCAATACATACTACTCATAGCCGATTACTTTCCAAGTGGGTCGAAGCTCAAGGAATCGAGAAGGTCTGGGAGAAAGAGGTCATCGAATTCATCTCGGATCACATAATATGTTGATTTGGGATACCGATCGAGATCGTTTGCGATAATAGAAAATAATTCATCAGCAGCAAAGTAAGTAAGTTTTTGAAGACCACAAAATCAAAAAGATATTATCAACACCTTACCACCCTAGTGGGAACAGACAAGCAGAATCGACGAAAAAAACTATACTCCAAAACATGAAACCAATACGAAAGGAAACTGGAAGGAAATCTTTCCTGAAGTCTTTTGGGTATATCGAACGACTTTTAAGTAAAGTACCGGAGCGACACTGTTCTCTCTAGTCTATGGCGCCAAAGCTTTGGTCCCGGTCGGGTTGGGTGAACCAAGCCTCAAGTTCCGATATGCTACCGAAATGTCAAATGGCGAGGCCATGACCAAGATTCTGGACTTATTGGATGAAAGGCGGGAAGCCGCCCTGGTCCGGTTGGCCGCCCAAAAGCAGCAAGTAGGAAGGTACTACAAGCGAAGAGCTAACCTTCGACATTTTCAAGTCGGGGACTTGGTTTTATGGAAAGTAACGCTACACACAAGGAACCCAAGCGATGGGAAACCAGGCCCGAATGGGGAAGGACTGTATATAGTTGCCGGAATAACCGGGAAAGGTTCATATAAACTTGAGTAAGTAAACGATGTAAAACTACCGAGCAACTGAAACGTGGCACACTTAAAACAGTATTACTGGTAAGGTACAAGAGCAATTCCCTTTTGAAATTTGATATATTACAGACTAACTTATGCACGTACTTGGCGGCGGGGGGAGGGGGGGGAATGTGGCTATTACGTCTGAAAGCACATGTTCTACTCTTTTTCTCTTGAGTAGATTTTTTCCCGAAATGGGTTTTACAGCAAGATTTTTAACGAGGAAACAGTAAAATGTGGTGCTTTAGTTTTGAAGGCCGGCCCAAAGCCGGAGTGGTTGATCACCTACACCGGATCAACAATATTCAAGCCCTCACAAATTCGGCCTCAAATACTAGGGCCATTACCCCCTAAGTTAGGATCCTTAGAATGTGTTATTACTTAATATGAAAAGCCAAGGCTTGGTAATTAGGATTCATTTTAAGGGTCAAACAGTCAAACGAATTGTACCCATGTAGCCCAATATTTTCATGGCATAAGGCTTACGCGTCTCCGATCATGCACTCTACTATAAAACAATGAAAGAAATCTTTGCTTTCTTTATATTTTATCACTATGAATTTCCTACCATCGATGCATCCGTTGAATTACTTAGAACGGATCCTAAATCCTAGAGCCCACGGGCTAACCAGACTCGGGGACTGTCGTCTTATAAATCAGACGGCCCAGGCTATCGAATCCTGGAGGCACCTAGCCTATTAAACAGGGCCCAAACATGAAAGGCTATGTCCAACCTAAAACAGCTCGGAGACGTCCGAGTACGTACTCGAAAAGTAAGGCCCTTACGTATGATTAAAACCTATTAAAGGGTTACCCTCAAGTATCTTATCAAAATTTTGAAGCCACGAACAACTCGGAGTTAACATCGAAACCGGATCTCATTCGGGCTTCCGGAGAATAGATGCTCCAGATTACGTCTAATTCTATGCGTAGGCATTAAGGACGATCCACAAATAAAATATTACAAATATATGCTAAAAAGTAAAAGACACAGTGTCGCCGAAGGAAATTTTTTATATATTCCAGAAAGTATTTACAAAGACACGATAAAACAACCTCAAGACAAACAGAAAAAGAAACAAAAAGAAGCTACGATATCTCTGTCTAATCTTCACCGGTGCTCGACTTGACATCGGAACCTTCGGGACCTATGGGCTCATAAAGATATTTTGCATAGGCCTCAAGCCTATTGGCCTCTTCAATCTCGGCCGACATATCAAATCCCCGAGAGTGGATCTCCTCGAGGGTCTCCCTCCGGGACAACCACGTTACATATTCATCCTTCGTTATTAAACGGGCCTCGGCTATCTCCACATCAATTTTATACTTGGATCGCATTTCTTCGATCTCGGAGAAATCAATCCAAGTTGCCTCTACTTGGACTTCAGCGCAATATATTCATGGTTGAGGTCGTCCCATTCCGAGACAACTGAATCCAGTTGTGCCCGAAGTTCGTCATTTAGCCAAGACCATTTGTCGACTTTATCCTTTCCCCCTGGAGCTGGTCCTTGACCGACGCCAACTCCTCTTTTTATAGCCTTATTTTTTGAGGCTAGAAGGTCCATATTGCTTCTCAACATCTCGGCCGAAGTGTTGATCTTGTTCGTCTCATCCCAGAGCTGGTCAATCATATCTATCTTCTTTTGGACCTATGAGGTTGCGTCGTTAGTCACCACGTGTAACTTCTCATTTTTAACCTCAAAAATCCTTACCTTCTCGGCCATGTCGGTGTTCTCCTGTTTCACGGACAGAGCCTCCTTTTGAGCTTTCTCCACCTCGGCCCGAAGAATAGGGAAGTCCTTGAGGGATTCGTACTTTTACTCATTGAGAACCCTATACATGTCCTGCTGTCGGACTTTCTCTTTGAGCTCGAACTCGAGCTGGCTGACTTCCATTCGATACCGAAAAAAGCTTTCATGGTAGAGCACTGAAGCTTGAAAAACAAAACGATAAGGTCATGAGGACATGCTGAAGTTAGATAAGATGTACGAAGCGCACAAGGAAAAGGAAACTTATCCGGCTCAATGCATGTTGTGCCTCATTGAAGAGGCTCAATGTGCCCACTTCGTTCATTTTTGCATGGTCCTCTTCGGTCACCAAGAAACGAAGTTAGCTGCCCACGCCCACCGGATCATACTACACATGGGTATCCGGTATAGTACAAGATCGTTCTTTTATGGCTGAAATCCACGCTCGGTGTGGGGAACTGCCTCACCAGCTTCGGGATCGAGCTCGGCTCACCTACCCCCAATGGCAAGTTCTTTTTGGGATCTCCAAGCGACCAAACTCGGGATAATACTCTAATGCGTCCATGTCCACACCATCAAAAAAATATCGAGGGCCTCGTCTGCACCCCGTATCTCTCATTATTCTTCTCCTTGTCGGCCTGAGCCTTGTCAAACATAGACTCTATATGAGATGGCGACTTCGCGATGTCAATGACACCGGCCATTTCCTTCGAGGCATGAATAGTTTCTCGGGAGGCTGTAGCCTCTTATTTTCTTTCTGACTCCCGAGCTAAAGAGGATCGGCCTCCTGGACGCCTTCACCGGTTGCCACCTGTTCTTCTTCGTCAATGGTTGAACCATGAGCGACAAACTCTAGTTCATCGTCTTCAAGGTCATCCCTAAGCCGGTAGAGGGAGTCGAGGTCCAACACCCTGGCTTGGGTACTCTTCTAGTTGCTTTTTTGGACCCGAACATTACCCTCTTTTTCTTGACGGCGTCCGGGGAGCCAGAAGATTTCCTCTTTTTCTCCTCATGAACAGTAGCTCCAGGCTGTCTCAAAGCGGGTCATTTAGCAAGTGAGGACAGAGCCTCATCATTGTCCAATGATTGAAGCTCAGTGGTCTTCGGCAAACCTATAAAAGAAAAAGGAACTTAGTGAAATTAATGGTAGAGTATGAAAGTAGACTTGTTCGGGAGGAGCACTCACCATAGGAACGGGCCTCCCACTTGCCCTTTGAAAGTTTGCGCCATTCACGCTCAACATACGACATTTGTTTGCAGATCCCATCGATCCACTCCTTGAAGCGAGGGATATTTGTTTGTTGGGGCATGTTTCACGATGATAGGAACAAGCAATTAGAAATAGAGCAAAAGGAACTCCAACTACTCAAGAAGGAAAGAAACTTACGAGCTGAGTTCTACTTTTCAGGGAACGGTAAAAGTTCGGGGGAGGGGGGGGGGTCGATGGTAAATTGAGTTGCTTTGGTGTTGACAAAATGGCAGAGGAGGATTACGATCCTCCAAAAGGACAGATGAATCTGCCCGGGGCAGACCTCGTACCTTTTGCAAAAGTCGATGATTATAGGGTCCACCGGAGAAAGCATGAAGGGATAAGTGTAACCACTTAAATACCCTTCCACATGAGTAGTAATGTCCTCATTGGGACCGGGAAAGACCACTTCATGCCCTCTAAGTTATAGTCCTCCTGAACTGTATGAAGCGTATCCTCGGTAACGGAGCATATGTACCTTCATACCCCCTCACCTCAATCCTGTTCACCGGATGCTTTCTCGGTTTTGAAGTCGTTCTCAATAGAGCAGCCCCCGGAGATGAAGCTTTTCAAGGTAGGTTCTGGGGCCACCTCATGCACAACCACGTCAGCATCCGTGGCCGGGCCTATGAGCTAGTAGTTCCTCTCCTCGAGAAAATTGGCTTACCTTTTAATCTCCCTCGCTTTGTAAAGTAAACGAGAATGGAAAAAGGTTGAAGGGACGGCCTGTTGAGGCACAGATTTGAAGGTCTTTGCCATCGGATTCTGAAAAATATGAAGATTTGAAGGTGAGGATGAAGAATTGAAGATAAGGATGAAGGTATGAAGGTCAAGTTTGAAGATTTGAAGAAGGAGTATGAATATTTGAAGATGAAATTTTGAAGATCAAGAAAATAATGTATGAAGGTTTGTAGGAGTTAGGAATAAGTGAAGAGCTCGAGGGTAAATTAAGGATCTTTGGAATTGGAAAATAAAAAGGTGAAAAAAGATCGAGCTTTTATAGAGAAGGGGAAATAAATGCATGACGTTTCGCACTTGGGGACGGTCAATTGGCGGTTGACACATGTCTGAAGTCAGAACGATGTGACAAATGGGACGTTTTATTGACCCTTCAACTCGGTTGTAGCGTATGGAAGAAGAAACCGGGGTTAATCTTTCGCTTCCCGTCACTTTGATAAATCTACTCTCCGAGAAATGAGTGGACTATCTGTGTACGGGTAAAATCGGGGATAGAGTTTTCCCTGATTCCCCGATGAGGAAACATAGGGGAAGCACGGCTCGACATGATTATAATCAAGGCCCGAGGACACCTCGTATCGAAAACCGTGAGGAATGAACGATGTATCTGGGATCAGGCACGGTGAAATAATGTACTCAGACCAAGTATAGTTTCTAGACATAGGGAACGGTTATGCATGACGAGTAGAAGGCCGTAATATTCATCCTCTACCGGATATTACGGTGTGAATCTCGTTCGATATCAACTGTGGATCAACATTTACCGAAAAAATATTTTTTTACCTTATTTAGACTTGTACTAAGACTAAAATTCTTCTACTATATAAAGGAGAAAGATTCTTTTACTTGGACACATTGTTGACACAAAAATCAAAGCAATAAAAGTTTCATTTTTGTCTTCTAGGCATTACAAAAAAGTGTTCTTAATTCTCTTCTTTATTCCCATCCGAACTTATATCGAGGCTCTGATCGAAATTGAATTTCATTGTCTATCTTGGGATCAGACTTGATTATCACATTGCAATTGGTTCGATCTTACATTTCACCTTTTAACTTAATTACTTGTTGTTCTTAAATCATCCGTACTGAATTGAACCACATCTTCTTTAAATTCAATTGTTACCCACTTTTGGGTAAACAAAGTGAACATAGCAAAGCTGAACGTTAGGCCACAATTCATTTTCCTAATTGTGTTTCCTGTATTTTCACGCGAAGCTGCTTGTTATATGCTGCGTTTGGAAGGATTAAATTAGGTCAGCAAGTCGAGGTTGGAATGTCCTTTTTAGCAGCTTTGAGAAATAGGTCAATTTTCAAAGCTACTATTTTTAGGATCTATATGGGTTTTTTCACTGTAATTAGGCGTCATGTCAACTTGCAATATTGGTAAAATTTTGACTATACTTCACGAACTTAATAAATAGTGTTATAATTTAGTTGGTTGACAAGTTCGTTCCCAGATTACAGTCCTGGGATTATAATCCTAGGAGTAAGAATCCTAGATTATTTAGTACTAATTTTTTGTTTGATTCATTGGATTAAAAATAAAATACACAGTGTATAATCCAAAACATGTGATTGGTTTGAAATTGGATAAACTTGGATAAATTTGTTGTTTTCAATTTTAACCTTGGTTATTTTAGTGAATTAGATACATTTGAATAATTAATTTTTTAATTACTATTTCAATTTGTTATTGCACATTTGTTTACAAAGCTAACCTTGGTGATTGATGAATTTTTGTGGTGAAAATCTCAGAAGTTCACTGTAGCTTCAGCTGAATTTTTAAGTTTAATATGTTTGATGCGTTTAGGCCAAAAAATCTTGTGGTAGAGCGTTTAATAGGAATGAGTATCGCAATTGGTCGATAAAGGCTGATGGTATCTAATTTGCTTTGTTCTAATCCGCACCTTTTGATTTTAAGTTTTTAGTGCACTTTATAGTCCAAACATATAAAATTACAAATACATGGCTGAAGGGGCTACTATTGTTATTTTTGTTATAAATACAATGAACTAAAGTGGTTGTTCATTTAATTCTTACATCACATACATGAATCACTTGTATTCATATGTATCTATTTAATATGTAACTTCATTCTTTGTTTTTGAGGATGAACCTTTGTAACTATAGATAGAGCACTTTTGGCTCGTGGGTGATAGACTTGAAATAAGAAGAAGAGTTCCCTCCTCCTCTCTACATCTCTTATCTATTATTGCCTCTTCTCTTTTGGTGTTTTAGTTTATTATTATTATATTTATTTATAACACGTTATCAGCACGAAGTTCTAACCAACTGAGGTTATATGCTTCATTCGAATTTTATCTTCTTCAAAAAAGATGTAGTTAATTTCTTTTCCCATCCAGGTATACATTCTTATGTTTATAACACGATATGCATAACTTATTTTGAATATGATTATAATAATTGTCTTGGTATAGAAACAATAAGCTTTGGTTAAATTGTTATTTTATTATTTAATCTACGAAAAAGTTTAAACCTATACATAAATAGACAAGTATTAAATTGAATTATAATGATTAGACTAATTAATTTCACATTCAACTACTAGTAATAACATCCTGCTTTGCTTAATTCCAAAAGGTATTAGTTATGCAGATGCATGTTATTTGTCTGACTCACATAAAGCCCGATCTCAAACAGATTATCTATTTACTTATGGGGGTACAGCTATTTCATGGCGTTCAACAAAATAAACTTTAGCTGCTACATCTTCCAATCATGCAGAGATAATAGTTATTCATGAAGCTAGTCGAGAATGTGTATGGTTGAGATCAGTGACTCAACATATTCAACAATTGTGTGGTCTTTCTTTAAAAATGAAGATTCTAACGATATTGTATGAAGACAATGCTGCTTGCATAACTCAACTTAAAGGAGGATATATCAAAGGAGACAGAACAAAACACATTTCACCAAAGTTCTTTTTCACACACGATCTTCAGCAAAATGGTGAGATAAATGTTCAACAAATCCTCCGTTCAAGTGACAATCTAGCAGATTTATTCACTAAGTCATTGCCAACATCAACATTTGAGAAGCTGAGACATAAGATTGGAATGCGTCGTCTCCGAGATATGAAATAAAGTTTTCGTCAAGGGGAGTATAAAACGCGCTGTACTCTTTTTCCCTTAACCAAGGTTTTGTCCCAAGTGGATTTTTCTGGTAAGGTTTTTAATGAGGCAACACTCAATGCGTATTACAAGATGTGTATACTCTTTTTCCTTCACTAGATTTTATCCCATTGGGTTTTTCCTAGTAAGGTTTTAACGAGGCACATTATCTTTTAAATGGACATCCAAAGGGGAGTGTTATAAATACAATGAACTAAAGTGGTTGTCCATTTAATTCTTACATCACATACATGAATCACTTGTATTCATATGTATCTATTTAATATGTAACTTCATTCTTTATTTTTTAGGACGAACCTTTATAACTATAAATAGAGCACTTTTAGCTCATGGGTGATAGACTTGAAATAAGAAGAAGAGTTCCCTCCTCCTCTGTACATCTCTTATATATTTTTATCTCTTCTCCTTTGGTGCTTTAGTTTATAATTATAATATTCATTTTATAACAATTTTCACATTTTATTAAAGGATAGCTAGTATAGGGATTATTTATCCAACCTCTCAAGTGGGATAAAATAATACTCCTTCTAGTCCACTTTAATTGATTTTTTGATCTTTTTTTATGGTTCATAATATTTGATTTTTTTCAGATATCAACAAGGCATTAACTCCTATTTTTCAATTTTCCCTTGAAGTAGGAGTATTCGTTATATTTTTAATGGAAAAAATAAGGTTAATATGGTCAATTTCATTGCTAATTAATGTTATAAGGTGAATTATTTAATATGTGTGAAAAACAACCAAAAAATTAACTAAGTGGACAGGAGGAAGTACCAAGTTTAAGGTTTAATCTGTCGTGAAATTAGTTAATACCTTCAATCAAATAAAGTACTCCCTCCGTTCACATTTATTTGGTATGTTTTGATTTTTCATGCCCCTTAAAAAATAATAAATGAAGTGTTTAATTTATCATGATATCCATATTGATTGATGCATATTTTATTGGATTTGAGAAAATGATTTGAAATGAGTAATAAATATCGTAGGTGTAACGGAAAAAACATTTACCTTCTCTCAATATTCGTAAAGTGATAAATAAAAATAAAAATTTATTTTTAATATATCTGTCAAGTAAAAGCGAATAGAGTGAATATAATTTTAATCTTAAATTTAATCCTGAAATATTTCACCTTATTCCATGAACCCGTTCGCTTGTATTTGCAGTCCCGAAATTAATGTCACAACTTTTCAACTCGTGCGACTGAACCGTCCCAATCAGCTTTGCTGTAATGGAATTTCGTGCTTACATTTTTTAAACTTTTGATCTTTTTCAAATTTTTGGTCAAACGACTCAAAAGTAATGATTTATTAGGGGTGATTTTTGAAAGAAAGAAAAGTTATTAAGTTGAAAAAAGGTATTTGAAATTTAAATTATAAATAAATATATATTTTACTTGAAAAAGTATTACGATTTTACGAGGAAAAAAATAAAATTTTACATGATTCACTATTTTTAAACTTGGAAACTCATCTTTGAAAAAATTGCAAAATTAATTTCAAACAAGTTTTGAAAATTTTTCCGGAAAAAAGAAGAGATTTTATATGGACAAACGGTCCTAAGAATTCAAGTAAATAAACAAATAGGGAGGATTATTATTTGCTTGTTTTATTTCAGCAACTATACCTTTGACTCTGCTTGTGTGACGAGCTCAATTACAGTAAGTTGATGTCTCACATAAAGCTAACCAATTTATTATAAATATTTATGTTCTAGTATCAACTTATCGCTATTGTTCTATGGGTGTCTAATTTTTCTCACGTGCATTCTTTTAATTTGTCGATAACTGACATTGAGATTGGAATACAAAGGGCGCATAAGCGAATCTATGATTTAAAATTTATGGGTCTAATTTTTAAGGTTTTTCTATCTGATACTACTTTTTCTCATCGTCTTTTGTCTCATAGATTAAGATGGGATAAAATAGGATATCATAGATTAAGTCTGGAATAAATTTATACCTTATTTGGTTGGCGATATAAATTTATCCCAGAATAAATTTATACCTTATGGGTCTAATTTTTAAGGTTTTTTATGTGATATTACTTTTTCTCATCTTTTTCTTATCGTCTTTTGTCTTCTTTGTCTTTCGTTCTCCCCCTTCTTCTTCTGCTTCGTTTTTTCCATTTCTTTTTTTCCAACTTATCTTGAGCCGATGATCTATCGGAAATGGTCTTTCTACCTTTCCAAGTAGGAATAAGGTCTGCGTACACAGTACCTTTCCCAAGTTCCACTTGTGGCACTATACTGAGTATGTTGTTATTGTTGTAATTTTTAAGGTTTTAGCATTAAACCTATTGTCTTTTTAAAGTTATGGGATCATATTACTATATTTGCAATATTAATAAATTTTACATATAAATGTATGTCTCGCATCAAAAGTACTATGTTCAGTTGAACCCGATTTCAGTACAATTGCATCCGCCTCTGAAAGAGAGTATGTTTTCATATACCTATTCTAATTTAAGTTGTAATAAACAAATGTGCTTATAGTACTAAACTACTAGTAATAATGATTATAGTGCTCATTCATTCCACTTGTAAATGTTCCCTATTAAACCATTGATGTTGAAGTTCAATTTTCAAATTCAAATTATTTTTAGTACGGAGTGAGAGGAAATAAAACTCGTACTACAAGGGGCAGTACATTAAAATAAGCTTGCAGTTGATATGTCAAGTTCCCTTTATTAGAGAAAAGTTGAATGCATGAAGTGAAATTAAAGAATTCTGAGCCGACCAATCAGACTACCTTTTGAAGATATTTTTTTTTTCTCACATGTCTTGCTTCCCTTCCCCCAACAAAGAAAGAAGAAAAAGACAATTACATCTTAGAAATAATTTATTTATAGATCACGATGAAGTTGTGTCCGTGTGATATGTAAATCACGATTGAAATCGTGATAAAAGATATTAATATTTGTATTATGGTGAGTTATTTACATCACTCTTCTAGGGTACGATTTTTCTCCGGAACTTGCGTGAACACAAAATATATCTTGTGTAACGGAGGCTGAATTCCGGCTAATAGTATTCAAAAAGAAAAAAAATTAAAAATTAAAAGAGATTACAACCAATGTAAATTGAACCAGAGATCTAACAAAGGTTTTGAACCTCCTTAACCGTTAATCTATGTTTTTGGGTTATATCAAGGGGATTCAAAGTTTAATATATAGAGGTATAAATTCAATTTTGCCTTATATGTGTAATGTAATTTTTTGGTGAAAGGATCTCGGGTGAACCCCTTACGCCCCTAAATCTGCCCTTATGAGCGCACCGAATTGCCTTTTCTAATTACTTTTCTTTACGTACGAATTGTAACAATGTCCATAATGTGTGATAACTTGATTGAGAATATTTGAGGAAGAGATGAAACATAATCCTTCTAATGAGGAATGACATCTAATAAAGAACTTCATGTTAATTCTCATTAAATTTATACTAACTTTTGGTCCCCATTAACCCTACGCCTAAGACTGTCCCTGTGACCTTAGATATCAAATTCAACCTTTAATTTGATATATTCGTGTTAGTTCCTGTACTAGCTAGCTAGTAGCTGGTAGCTAGTAGCTACTACGTACCACGCCACTACTATTGCATTTATTGGCGATTGCTATTCTTCTAGATCTTATCCTCTCAATATAATTTGATTTGAAGCTCGGTACGCGGACTAAATTATTTCAGGATTATAATTTTATCATTATAATTACAATATTAATTTATACCATATGAAAGATGAGATAAATAATTTCACATTTGATGAAATAAGATGGGATAAAATAGGATATCATAGATTAAGTCTGGAATAAATTTATACCTTATTTGGTTGGCGATATAAATTTATCCCAGAATAAATTTATAACTTCAACCAAATAAGATATAAATTTAATCCTACATTTTATTCCACCTTATACCTTATATCAAACGATTCCTTATAGCACGAAGAATGGAAGTGCTTCAATCAAAGTGTACGCCAGAAGGCTAAAAAATACTCTTTCTATTTTAATTTATTTCTCTGTTTTTGAAATAACACTTATATAGACAAAAACTAACGTAAAAGAATATTGTATATCATAATAATTAACAATTTAAAATATTTAAAAAGTATTTCCAACAAAATGTATGTAGAAATTTTTTTCTTTTAACTCACCAAATGGTAATTGTCTTACGACAAGTCATGCAGTCTCGTTTTAGTATGAACTCAACCAACTCCCCCTTGACTTAACCCCAACTCTCGCTTCTGAGAAACCACGCCACCCATCCAGCTTTACCCCACCATGATCCAAGGACGTGTGTATCATATGCTAAGCCATATGCTGCTCAGGTCATCGCTATTAGTATAATAAGAAAATAAAAATATCATATTTATTACATATACATATCTATTGTCAAAAATTAAATAGTAGTATGTGTAATATTATATTAGAAAATTACTTGTTTTATTCTAGGCTATCTTAGTCGGTAATGTAAAAATTTTATAAGTATACAAGACATAAACTCTTTCATATTGAAGTGCATATCACAATTATACTATTAATATAATTTAACCGACTACAGTCATACCTCTCTATAACAGCATCCTCATACAACAACACTTCATTATAAAAGTCAAGTTTTTACAGAATTTATATTATGCTATAATATATGTTCTCTATAACAGCACTTCGCTATAACATCCAAAAATATTCTTAAGCTATTATAAGGAGATTTGACCGTATATCAAGATACCTTATTAGTATTAAAATGTTGCTTGTTCTTGTAGGCCAATTTAACAGATAATGTAAAAATTGTATACATTGTTAGTGTATAAAATTTGAACTTTTCACATTGGATTAAAGTTATAACCATTAATAGTGTAAGAATATATACTATTTTAACATCCATTTAATGTTTAATCAAAGAATTAGACCATTTGACTAAAGCTTATTTTTAAAATACGGGTTACTGATAATCAAGGTGAGAAAAATAAATAATAGACAGTATTGTAGAAATATAAAAAATCGAAGTTAATTGTATTCAAGAATCAGACGCCTTTACAAGTTGTACTCCTCTCCCTTACATAGGAGATTCTTATAACGTACGACTCTTGATTCGGTTACTCATTAATGACTAATTATGACATTAATGAGGCGTTACAAAAGATAACGGTAATCAGGGTTCGGTTACATAACGTTCGAGTAATCAATTGTGGGTCCTTTAATATGCCCGTAGTTTTGTATAGATTCATTCTGACCATGTCTCTCTCCCGTTTTGATCAAGTTGAGTTTCTCGTGGCTGATATGTTTGTGGGTTTACTGAACCGTGCTTCTTTGTACCGTACCTCTTCAAAAGAATCACATCCAGCTGTCGCGTTTTTCTGTGTCCACGTGACTGGTTGAGTTTTCAAAAACTAGCTTATGTGTGAAACTCTTTTTTACCAATACACTTAACCGAGTATAATAGGTTATTGCTTTCATGTTACCGTATTAAACTTGTTATTCAAAGTTACCATTATTATTGTTTAATTTAACTTTATAGTATAACAGATTTATTGCACATGTAAACAACATATATAAGTTATTAATATTATAACGGTTCGTTTGACAAAATGCATTAGAAAAATAAATGCATGCATTAATTTTTGGTATTATTAATCCCTCGCTTAGTATACATTTTCAACCTATGTACTACTAATGCAAGTATCAGTTATACAACATATTTGATATTATTCTATGTATAACTAATTCATAGCAAATCATGGTATTAGCAATACCCAAGCTATTAATGCATGTATTAGCATGATTAAAGACAATATTGTCCTTAAAAATCCCTTAAAGTTAAAGAATATAGATGGCATTTTCATGGACAACAACAACAACAACAACAACAACAACAACGACCCAATAAAGTTCCACTAGTGGGGTCTGGGGAGGGTAGTGTGTACGCAGACCTTACCTCTATCCTGAAGGAGTAGAAAGGCTGTTTCTGAAAGACCCTCGGCTCAAGAAGACAAAAGGAGACAATATCAGTACCACTACAGAGATCATAGGAAAAAAACATCATGAAAATCAGAAGATAGATGCAAAGCAAAAGCAATAGCCAGTAATTAGACCTGGTACTATGAGAAATGAAAGAGTAGTAAGACACAACATTACCACTAGCTATCTTAGACAAAAGTCTTGTTGGTCTTTAAACTTAGTGTAGCTTAATTTTAAGCTTAGTGTAGCTTAAAGAGAGTGAATGAAAAATGATGGAAAAAGAAATGGAGGGAAGTGAAATTTTGAATTAGTGCACTTTGTCCCTCATTGGAAGAAGGAAAGAAAATCTATGTGTATATATAGAGAAGCTCTTCTTCAAGCTCTTAAAGAGTTGAGAATAAGGCAAGCCTCGCGTCGTTGTCGCTCGCTTGGCTCGACTTCGGCTTCGGCTTCGGTCAATGATTGATTAATCTTCTTGGACAAAGTTCCGGTCCGTTTTTTCTCGGATTATAAATCCTTTTTAATTTTCTCGCAGTCTTCACATCTATTCCAACAGCTATGGCTGTTCTGAAAGCTTGCAAAACCTTTTCAGAAACAATACGAAATTGGCTATAAATACGCCTTGAATCCCAGAATCTTTACTTACTAAATTTTCTGATCTTCTTCTTCTTCTGCACAAAAACATTCCAGTGTGTTTTACGACCATCAAGTGGTTCGCCGATCACCGGAGTTTTTAGTACCGATGCGCTGGTGAGTTAAATCGTTCTATCCTGGGAGGATATATTCCGAAACCTCGGGTACTTGAGGGGAATAATTTCCTTAAGGACACATTGTGTATTCAGTGGGCTCGATTTATTCTTGTATTATTATTATTATTTATTTATTTAAAGAGAAGCTGAGGACGCCTGGACTAGCGCAACCGCGCTAGTGAAGTTTCTCACTGTTTCTATATTATCAGAAAATTTATTGCTTTATTTTGCAACAATACATATTATTAACAAGTCCTACCACGACAAATTCGTGGACAACTAATTTTCTTAAAAATTATATAATATATTTTAATTTTTTTACACTACACCAAATAATAAATATGAAATAATCTTTAATTAAGCAATATTTACATTACCAACTCATGTATTACTAATATCTGCATTACTCATACAACTTATTCAATATTGCTCTAATACTCCCTGAGTTAATTTATTGTGATAGTGTAAACAACTTATGCTTTTATCAGTCACATAAGTTAATCTCTTCTGCATTTACTTCTCTGTCTTTATCTCGAACCCTCCCTTTTCTCTTTAGTACATTTCTTTGTCACTTACCAAAACCGTGTCCATACCTTCAAATTCAAACTATCTCCCCCCCCCCCGCCTTCCCCACCCCCCCACCACACAACCACCACCAAATCTGAGGGACTAAAATCCAATCAAATAAATCCATTCCCTCTTCTCATTTCCAAATCTAAACATCACTCCCCCACATGAAGTCAGAACGCCAACTCTTACCTCTTTTTTTCCTTTCTTTTTTCATCATTTCTTCCACCACCACCGCCACCGCCGCGGTCAGAATAGGCAATGCCGCCGTTACAAAAATCCCACAACAGTTCAGAGAAGCCCCTGAATTCTATAACTCCCCTGAATGTCCTTCCATTGAAAATACCCAAAACTTAATATGCTATATTGATGCTGTTCACGTAGCTATGACACTTGATTCTGCCTATATACGTGGCTCAATGGCAGCTATTCTTTCCATTCTACAACACTCATCTTGCCCACAAAACACAATCTTCCACTTCGTCACTTCCGCTTCCGCAAACGCGTCACTCCTACGCGCCACCATCCTCGCGTCTTTCCCTTACCTTAAATTCCAAGTCTATCAATTCGACGATTCATATGTTGCCGGACTTATTTCAACCTCAATCCGTTCAGCTCTCGATTGTCCTTTAAACTACGCAAGAAGCTACTTAGCCAATATTTTACCAACTTGCGTTAAGAAAGTTGTCTACTTGGATTCAGATTTGGTCTTAGTTGATGACATTGCAAAATTAGCCGCAACTCCATTAGGTGAAAACAAAATTCTAGCCGCCCCAGAATATTGCAACGCAAATTTCACTTCATATTTTACAACAACTTTTTGGTCAAACCCATCACTTTCCTTAACATTTGCGGATCGTAAAGCTTGTTATTTTAACACGGGAGTAATGGTAATCGACCTCGATCGTTGGAGAAAAGGAGATTATACGAATAAAATCGAAGAATGGATGGAATTACAAAAAAGAATGAGAATTTATGAATTGGGTTCATTGCCGCCGTTTTTGCTAGTGTTCGCCGGAAATATAGCTCCGGTGGATCACCGGTGGAATCAACATGGGTTAGGTGGAGATAATTTTCGTGGGCTTTGTAGAGATTTACATCCTGGTCCAGTAAGTTTATTGCATTGGAGTGGAAAAGGGAAACCTTGGGCTAGACTTGATGCTAATCGACCTTGTCCTTTAGATGCTCTTTGGGCTCCTTATGATCTGTTAAAACCTCCATTTTCGTTTGATTCTTGAAGATTAAAGAAGAATAAAAATGGCTGTAAGTGTATAGTTTCTGGGGAAGATGATGAAGAGCTGGAAAAACAGAGGATGAAGGTTTTATGATTTAAAAAAATATTCAATTTTAATAGGGAGGATTAAAATTCATTTTTCTCCTTTTAATAAATTTACAATATTTTCTTGTTTTTCCATTTTATTGGAGAATTTTTTTCCTGAATGATGTATGTATCTTTTGAGCTCGATATTGTACAGGAGATGAGTTAACAATTTTGGCTGCTTAGATAATACTGCTTTTTATTTTATTTTTCCATTCTTTTTTTAATGTTTTGACAGTCTCATGCACAAGACATCTCGTATTCATGTATATTTGGATAAATTGTATCTCAAAAAGTGTGATGTAGATATCTTACTTATAGTTGCTTTTCCGACTCGAACTCATAATCTATAGATAATTTGATGCAGGGTCCGGGCAAATCGCATTCTAAGGATATGATGGAACAAATCATTCATACGGGATTTCACGGCTCGAATTCGTAACGTATAGATAATTTTACTGATGCAGCAAAATTCTACTTCTTTCTTTTTTAAAGTCCAAATAACAAAGACTTATCTAGCGTTTGACTATATATTCTCAAATTTGTTTTGAAAAATCTGTTATGGGTGAAGTTTGACTTGAAGATGAAAATGTGTTTGGACTTACGTTTTCAAAATATATTTCTCAAATTTATTTTGGAAAAACTTATATATTATTAGGAATTTTGGCCCAAAACCAATTATTGAGATGATTTTAGAAATTTAAAATTTTATCAAAATATAAATAAAATTTATGATCAAACTGGTCCTTGCTACGAAGTTTCTCTTTACTACTACTTTCGATGACTTCTCGAATACCAAAGAGAAAAAGAAAATGAAAAGGTATATTTCAAGATTTTGGGTTATTAATTGCATACTTTGCTTTGCCGCAATTCTGTTCACATTTTGAAAAGGATTACTTAGATAGTAAGGTATGCTAATCATAATTGATGACCATTTTATGGTATGTAAATTCGATTAATGTATATTTGAGAAAGTGTGATGACCCAAATAAAGTGCAATTCATGATTCTTTATTCCAAAAAGTATTTGAATGAGGATTTTAATCCGAGGTTCACATACATATAATCTAATTTAATTTACAACATCTATCTACGTTAGAAAATTTAATACATTTGATGCAATTTGATCGCTATCTCAGTAAATTAATCAATCTCTTTCCGTTTTTATTACTGTAAAGTTATGTTAAGACATATATGTAATCACTTTTTAAGTACAGCTAATTATATAAGTAGAATAAGTTATATACATTGATTTGTAAATATAAAATCACATAACTTAATTAGTAGCTGATTATAGCAGTTTTTCTCAATTTATCAAGTTATAATATCACATTTGGAACACGGAGAGTTACGTGTCATTGTAAGTTTATTTTGCCTGATGATGTAAAAATATAATATAGTACTAATATTTATAACCATCAATAAACAAAACTTATACTAAAATTCCCTTTTATTAATTTGAGTTTGAATTTATGACAACAAGGAGTTGGGGTACTGCCAAAAATCAAACCAAATTCAAATTAGAGAATTTAGTCTTAGAATATTTTTCTAGGCATTCGGTAGTGAATAAACAAAGAAGTAAGAAGGAGAGCATTTAGAGCTGGCATGTGTTTTGATTTCAGAAACTTTCTTCTTCTTAGTTTTATGTACCAAAATCTCTTTTAAGTAGTATTTATTTCAGAGACCAAAGCATATAATTAAACTATAGTCTATAGATTATAGCCGACTGCCAGCGATATTTGAGTGTCAGCTTAGACTTTTTTCCTTCTAATTCTTTATACCATTTGTCTTCCAATCGACTTTGAATATGACAGCCTAATTACAATATATTTTTCTATGTTTTATAGATTCCTATTACAAAGTTTTCCTTCATTGGGCGACATGTTCTTTAACTTGTACTTATTATCTCTTGGAGAAGACTAATGAAATACGATTTTCTAAGAGGAAAAAAAATATATAGTTTTATTTTTCTTTTTTCTCCCAGTACACATACAACAAAGTAAACAAGCAAATCTCCTTTTGGTTTGATATTCTGTCTACTCATAAGTTTCAAGTTTTTTTCACCATTAAAATGACCTTTTTCACAGAGTTAGCTTCTATTTATTTCCCTCTATGAGTCGTTTCTTTTTTTCCATCAGGTGTTCGTTATCCGTATTGGAGCCCGACTATATTTGGATGCGCACCGGGTACGGCCCCATTCGAGGGAAGCTATCACGATCCAATTTTCCCTCCGTTAGGTATCGTGATGGCACCTAGTCTTAGGAACTAGGTAAGCCTAACATTTACTGAATAACAACAATAATAAAGAAAACCTAACAATCTCGATATAGAAATCTTTACAGAATTTACAAATTTTCCAAAACCGGTAGTACAAGGCAGTAAGCTCTATAACTTCTAAATACAACTATTTAGAAATAAGTAAAACAGTGTGAATACAAAATAGGAAGGTGACTCTAAAGCCTGCGAACGCGGTGACAGATTTACCTTGAGTCTCCCCAGCAAGAATCCGCAATGCTACTAACGATTAGTAACTGGATCTGCACAAAAATATGCAGAAGTGTAATATGAGCACACCACATCGGTGTCCAGTAAGTATCAAGACTAACCTCGGTGAAGTACTGACGAGGACTAGTCAAGACACATACTGGTCTAATAAAACTGAACAAACATAAGTATAAGAACAACAGTGCATGATTTCTACATGAAAACTACACAATATGACTAACAATACAATAAGTACAATAAGAAAGGAAAACGACAATTACCAACGAAATACCATAATATTAACACAGAATGGTGAGCGGAAACACAACTTAAATCCGAAATCGCAGATACAACAGGGACAAATAATAACTCAACAACTACAATAGCTCTCACGTCATATTTTTTTTGTCAACAACTTCACAAAGTACCAAACCTCAGATAAATCACAACTCACGGTCTCAAATATCTGAAACCTAACACATGGCATCATGTGCCCTCATCACACCTCATAATCATGGTGACAACTCACGGTCTCAATACCTGGACCCTAACACATGGCATCCTGTGCCCTCATCACACCTCATAATCACGGTGACAACTCACGTACCGAATAAAGCCATTCTCACATATAATGCGAGTAAATAAGGGTGTGCATCTATACTCCACAATATCAAGAAAATCTCTTATCCGATAAAGGGTGCTTAGCCACGTGTATGCTTGTGCAAATGTCCTAACATAGCTCATAGCAGCTAGTAAGCATAAGGAAAAGAATGGACATCACGTAAAATGTTTGCGGAACAGGGGAATCTCCTGCAATACCGTTTCGTAGTCCAAAAGTAAATATGCAGTACAGGGGATCTCCCAGAATACCATTCCGTAGTCCCAAACTAAATATGCAGTACAAGGGGATCTCTCAGAATACCGTTCCGTAGTCCCAAAGTAAATATAGTACAAGGGGATCTCACGGAATACCGTTCTTTAGTCCCAAAGTAAATATGCAGTGCAACCAACAAAGATAAAATTTTACAGCACGGCAGAAACCTTGTACATCACCACAACAAGTACAACAACAACAATGACAGTAATATAAGGTACGGCGAGTAAGTCAACTCAAGAACTTTAAATCACAAAGAAACGGTAAAACTCATTCACAAGGAAAAATCACATTAAAGAATGCTAGGCGTAAAGAGAACATCTTAACAAGGGAAAGCTAAAATGTAACCAACGATTCCACAATATTCAAGTCAACAATAAGGAAGCCAACACAAATAAAATAGTTCCAAATAAAGGCAAGTCAACAAAATATTGGTTATCTAAACTCCTTTTTAGGTTGAGCAATTACGAAGGATATTCAACAATTCAATTAAGGATAAGCAACAGAGGATAAACATAA
Organism: Nicotiana paniculata; assembly: GCA_005239505.1. Lineage (NCBI taxonomy): Eukaryota > Viridiplantae > Streptophyta > Magnoliopsida > Solanales > Solanaceae > Nicotiana > Nicotiana paniculata. The sequence continues at coordinate 29,808 of ML307397.1, read as the reverse complement.
CTCTAATTAAGACTAAATAATTCACTATTAGAAATTCGACAAAAACCGACCAACTTTGGTCGGTCAAAAAACCGGCCAAAAAAACCGACTAATTTGGTCAGTTAATAAAAATATTTTAATTTTTAATTTTTTTTACGGAACCGACAACTTTGGTCGGTTTTCTTTGGCGTAAAAATGCGAAAAACTATTTTTGAGTCCCGCGAAATTTATTTTTCAAGAAATCGACCAACTTTGTTTGGTTTTTTAATTAAAATAAATAAAAATTAGTATTAAAAATGATCAAAATTGGTCGGTTAATTCGGCCGGTCATTTTAAAAAATCGATCAACTTAGGTCGGTAATTTTATTTTTTAATAAAATCGACCAACTTTGGTCGGTTATTTTCGTGCGAAAATACAATTAAAGAGTATAAATCAATTAAAATAGGGTCTTAAAACAAAATGCACCAATGGTCTAGTGGTAGAATAGTATCCTACCACAGTACAGACCCCCGTTCGATTTCCAGATGGTGAATCTTTTGATTACATAATTAAAATACCGACCAACTTTGGTCGGAAAAAACCGACTTTTGCAATATTTTTTTTAAATTTAATTGACAGACTCTTTGGTCGGTAATTTTCGACCAACTTTGGTCGGTATGACTTTTCGACCTCAAAAATACCGTCCACACGTAAATGGTCGCGTTTTGGACGGTTATTGGCCATTACCGATCAAAGTTGGTCGATTTTTTTGGTCGATTTATACCGAATTTCTAATAGTGATTAGAGAATGAGATAATAATAATTTCAATTAAAGATAAGCAGTTATGAAATGATAGCATGACGATAGAAGAGGTAAAATCTTCAGTTGAGTCAAATATGAGTCAAATAGACAATAAGAGTGAATCTTAAGCAATTAACTCTAGTTTAAGCATGTAGAGGTGAAACTAGCAAATAAGAACTCAAATGTATCAAGAACAACTTTATACAAAGTGAATATGACCTAAGAGCCCTAAAAGGCCAATTTTTCACAAATAAATCCGAGCACGCACTCGTCACCTTGCGTACACGGACTACATTCAACATAAAAGGCTCAAATCCTAAGGGATAGTTTCCCCCAGACAAGGTTAAGCAAGATACTTACCTCAAAGGCGACAAACCGGTACTCAAAAATATACTTCTCGGTTGAAAAGACTTCCGGACGGCTCAAATCTAACCAAAATAACTTCAAAGCAAAATAAAACTTATAAGAAACTAATCCGGATCATAAAGTTTCAATCTTTACAAAAATATAAAAATCGACAAAAAAGTCGCACCTCGGAACCCGACAAATTTTACGAAACCCGAATACCTATCCCGATATGAGTTCAAATTCCGATACCATTTCACCATTCAAATCATGATTTTTCATTTTGAAAACTTTATTCAAAAACCAACATTTTCTTCAACTCAAAACACAATTTAAATGATAAAAACAAAGATTAAATCATGGAATATATAAAATTTCAGGTGAAGAACACTTACCCAGTCGATTTGCTTGAAAATCCCACAAGGAATCGCTCAAAATTGAGCTCTACAAGTCAAAATATGATGGAAATGACCCAACCCTCGATTTTGGAAAAACATATATGATTCTGCCCAGCATTTTCCGCATCTGCAGGCAAATAAGCGCATCTGCGCAACCACATTTGCAGACAGATGTACGCACCTGCGAACTTAACTTACCAGGCTCAGGTCCGCATCTGCAACCAACATAGCCGCACCTGTGGCCCGCAGAAGCGATGACAGGACCCCAGAACTGGACTCCGTCGCAGATGCAATCCAAGAATCGCAGGCAGCCTTTGCACCTGCGTGCCAGCATCCGCAGAAGCGGGCTAGCTCCAGACGTCAAAGATCGTAGAAACGACCAAGCTCATGCAGAAGCGGAGACGCACCTGCGCTTCAAAGTGTCGCAGGTGCGAGGCACCAAAACCAGACCTGACCAACACTATGAAAAACCTCTGAAACTCGTCCGAAACACACCCGAGGCCCTCGGGACCACGTCTAAACACATAAACAAGTTCTATAACCTAACACGGACCCCCTCGAGGTCTTAGATCACATCAACTAACGACGAAACTACAAATCGCATCAAGAATCGAACTTATGAACTTCCCATTCTTCTAACTTCGAAAACTCGTGCCGAAACCAATCAAACCTACTCAGAATAACGTCAAATTTTGCAGACAAGTCTCAAATAACATAACAGAACTACTCCAACTTTCGGAATCGCATTCTGACCCCGATATCACCAAAGTCAACTATGTGTCAAACCTCTCCATCCTCCAAACTTCTACTTTTCCAACTTCCGCCGAAATGCCTCAAATTACCCTGCAGACCTCCAAATCCAAATTCAAATCCGGACGCACACCTAAGTTCAGAATAACCATACGAAGCTGTTGAGAACATCCAAAACCTATTTCAGAGCCGTTTACATAAAAGTCAAATTCCGGTCAAATTCTCACCTAAGCTTCCAAAACTAGAATCATTCTTCCAATTCGACTCTGAATTATCCGGTAACTGAATTCAACCATGCACGCAAGTCGATACACATAATATGAAGTTGTACAAGACCTTATGCCGTCGAACGAAACTTAGATTCTCAAAACGATCGGCCTGATCATTAAAGAAGCACTCCCTACCAAAGATTTTTCTATAACCAGAATTCAAACTCAAGATCTGTAATTAATGGAAGAGGCGGCGTTTCAATATATAGGAAGGAAAAAATAGACTAGGCCAAAAACTTATTGCCTTTAAATTGGTTAAACAGGAACAGAACATCTTCACCAGTCTTAATTAACTTCCCTAAAGGGTATTCTTCACTTGGGTAACAATCTTTACTAATCAAAGTAAAGATTTACTATAGCAAGAGCCTATGTGATTGCCTGTCCGAACTCTATATATAGTTGAAATTTTTAAATAACATACAATAACAATAATCTCAGCGTAATCCCACAAGTAAAATTTGTGATAGAGTATGTATGCAAATCTTATGCTTACCTTGTAAACATAGAAAATTATTTTCGAGGTACACTCAACTCAAATTTTTATCTATTATCTGCACAAAATTTTAAAATAACATACATCTACACAAATTTGTACCTATTTTCATTAAGGGACATATACCATCGTTAGTACTTCCATTCAAACCGACTGACACAAAATCTTAATCCGTCTATCTAGTAACCCATACAACAACAATGATAACGGTACTTCTAAGTAAATTGGGATCAATTATTTTTCCTGACCATGTTCCCTATTTAAAAATTAACCCATAGCACAAAAAATTTACTATTATAGCTTTATAACATGGAGAAGAAAAGATATCTGTCGGTGAGGTTGATATTTCATGGAATTGTAGAAAGTCTATGGATATATAACGTGATTCCATGGAATTGAATAAAATTCTTAAAGCATGATTTAATTTGCAGACGTGATACCAAGACTTTTAAGACCTTCATTCATATGTAGGGGTACGGCTTATCACCTACTATAAAACAATGAGAGTGACATGTAGTACGTACTAGTCAATCTATCGATTATTAGGTTAAGAAAAAGTCGTCTTCTTGCGTTGAAATCTAACTTTAAAAACTAAACATACTGAGTACTCTCATATGATACTCCCTCCAGTCCAAAATAATTAATTTTTTCAGATTTTAAGAGTGAATGAATGAATTAATTTTTTTCTACATTGCTCATAGAGTAAATAATGTTATATTATGTGTTAGGAGTATTTATGTGAGGAGATAGTAAAAGTTAATATAGTCAATTTCATTGCTAATAAATATTAAAAGCATAAAAATAACTAAAAAAATTACTTATTATGGACCGGAGGAATTATATAGGTAGGTCTAAGACTAGAGGGTTATAGTGAACTATGTCGTGCTTCAGAGTTCGTACCACTTTAAGTAATGTGCTTTATTTGGCATTATGCTTACGCCCTCTTCAACTCATCCTATCCTTTCACGCGTTCCTCCACGTTATCCTACTTTTTTTCCTTTATGCATTCCTATTCAAAATTTAATTTCACGAAAAATTTAAATTCGTGACTCATAGAGTTTATTAAATTAAAGATAGTCCAATGCATAAGATATTGTGTGTTCATGCAGGTTTTGAGGAAAAGGCCGTACTTGAAGAAGTAATAATATAAATTACTTACCCTAATACAAGTAGTAGTAATTATTTCTTACGGCTCGAATTCATAATTTACAGGTCATACGGAAACTAACTTATTAAAGTAGAAGAAAAAACTTGTGTGGTTTTGAGAAGTTTCAGTGACAACAATCTTCTTATACTTTTGAACAAACATATTACTTAATAATACGAGGATGTTTGGATTGACTTTTAAGCTGGTCAAATAGCTTTTAAGCTCTTTTTAATTTTTTTCAGTATTCTGTAAAGCTATAAAATGTATAAATAAGTTAAAAACTGCTTAAAATAAGCCAAAAATAACAAACTGGGCAACCCCTTTTTATTAATTTTTTAGCTTAAAAGTTATTTTTACTAAAAACCTACCTTTTAAAGCCAATCCAAATGGAATCCAAAACCTAAATGTGGTTCTTTTTTCCAAGTAGGACCGAAATAAGTGTAAAAAAAAAAGAGTGACACATTTATGTATAACACTCTTTTAAAGAGCGCTATACTTTAATGGATGTTTTGGACGTTAAGGTATAGCGCTCTTTAAAAAAGCGATATACATATAACACCTTTAATAACAACGTTATATATGTATAGCACTTTTATAAAGAGTGTTATACCTATTTTTTGGGCCCATCACTAAGTCTCATGCATTTAATTGACATAACAATAATTCAAATCGGTATAGCGCCCTTTAAAAGAGCGTCATACCTAAAAAAAATTCAGCCCCCAAGCTAGGCATTACCTTATTTAAAGGCGTTAGAATATTACAAAAATCCATTCAAAAATATTGTAGCTCCTGTTAAAAATTTTCTTCTTGTTAAATTCTCAAGCATTTTTTCATAATGTCTGAAGAGTGAAAAGTAAGGTTTCATTATTTGGGAGGGGGGGGGGGTGACGTTGTGGTGGAGAATAATACTGTGAGTTATAGTTAATCTCCAGAATGTCATGTTAAGTTGCTGCTTACAATGGTGTATGATACATTAGTATCATTATTATGTAAAAAAATGAGTGTGAGAAAATGTTCGGCGAACCTTAAAGTAACCGGAAGATATCCGTATTCCGTCACTCCGCAAGGTGTTGCTTGTTACGCTGAGTTTAACATCGACGATGATGAAACCTTGAGGGATTTTTTTAGGACTTCAGATGAATACCGGAAATTTCTTGTAATAAAAATGTTGAAAATGTACGTCAAGGTTGAATACGTTTGCAATAATGAGGCTGAGCATAGCAGGTATAACCCTCAGTCATCGGGTGGTTATTCTGGAGCAGTTTTTGCCGGACAGGTTCCGACTGGAAGAGTTTGTCCTGATTTAAACTTATCACCACGGGCGAATGAGGAGCTGTCACGATCCCAAAATGCCCAGTCGTGATGGCGCCTATCGTGAAATCAGGCAAGCCACACACTTCATTTACTTTAAAGTTTCTTTCAGAAAGATCACTATATTTGCAGCAGAAGTCTCATTTATAAAACATCTAAAGGTTGAGAATTATTAAGACACAAATAAAATAAATTTTAGCACTGGTGTCACCGAGTCATGAGCTATTACTACTACAAATGTCGCAATACAAAAGTGGACAACACTGTCTAAAATAATAAAGTACGGCGGGAAGATAAACAAGGAGAAAACGAGGTTGCGATTGCCAGCTGCTACCTCGAAGACTCCAAATGAAACTCTATCAGCAGATCAACAACCGCTACCGGGTTCTCATGTACTTGAATCTGCACACAATGTACAGGGGGTAACGATAGTACACCAACTCAGTAAGTAACAAGCCAAAATTGTGGGCTGAGAGGTAGTGACGGACCAAATCTCCATGTTCACGACAAAATCCTTTAAGCAACAATGTAGACATTCTTGCAGCATAATAAAAGCAGTTCAATATAATAAATGCAACTTCGACAGTTCAGGATAATAATAACACAATTTCTAGTACATGCCAATGTGTCGACTGTATAAAATGCATAATGTGCTCCCACTCTCAGATATGCGTCCACTCAGTATTGTATATGGCTCGCATGGCCCATGGAAGATCCATCCCAGAATATATATACACATCAGACAGAAGTCACTCAGTACTGAGGAAGGCCGATCGAGCCCTATGGAGAAGATCCATCTCCAGATAAATGATACATCTCACCACCACTCGGTACTGTATATGGATCGACGACCCAGGGAAGATCCAACCCAGAATACATATACACATTACTCACATCAATCGCTCAGTATCGAGGGAAAACAGGACAATCCAACCTCATGGAGACAATCCATCTCCAAGTATAAACACTCAGACAAGATCCATGTCCAGGGAAGATCCATCCCTCCAATATCACTGCGCTCACTAGGGTGTGTTACAGACTCCGGAGGGACTCCTAGAGCCCAAGCGCTATCATAAGCTCGATCCAGGCATAATTAATATAACATGCTGCAGCGTGCAGCCCGATCCCACAACTTCCACTCAATATCAGGATCTCGGCCTCACTCAGTCATCGCTCTCCAATCTCGCTCACATGGGCTCACAATGCATGAACTAGCCCGAATCAATGGTATAATGTGTAAAAAACAATTACCGATACTGATACATGATATGATATGAAATGACAGGACTGAGTATATAATATCAATGAAACACATGAGATGACAACAATAAATGACCACTCGGGTCTCAACAATATCGGCGTGAAGCCTTAACATAATGTCTATCATGATTTCCAACATGTTCACTTTAAGCGCATTGATAGAAGCACAAATATCAACAAGAAATAACCACTAAACGGTGCCATGGAATGAACCAGGTCACAAGTCTCACAGTGCACGCCCGCACGCCCGTCACTTGGCATGTGCGTCACCCAATTCTAATCACATAACACGTAGTTCGGGGTTTCGAACCCTCAAAACCAAGTTTGGAAGCGTTACTTAGCTCACTCAAGCCAAAACTCAACTCTGCAATGCCATTGTCGATCAACTCGGCCACAAATCGCCCCGAATTTAACCAAAATCAGTATTATATCATTAATATATGCTAAATGAGCGAAGACCACATCAAAATTATCAAATTACTTCACAAATCCTGAATTTGGCCAAACCCGACCCCCGGACCCATGTCTCAGAATCCAATAAAAATCACAAAACTAGAATCCTTACACTCTCACGAGTCCATACATACCAAATACATCAAAATCCGACGACAAATGACCCCTCAAATCCTTGAATTAAAGCCTCAAATTTCCAAACCCTAACCCCTCAAATTATACCATTAGATTCCACTAATTTCATGCTTAATCAGTCAAATACCAACATAGAATCGATTATTAGGTTCAAAAACATTACCTCAAGGTGTTATCCCACAAATCCCTCTTCAATTCCTCTTAAAAAGCTCCAAACCCGAACATAAATGGTGGAAAAATGGCCAAATTTCGCGAAGGCCTCAATTTATAGGTTCTGCCCAGCGATTGCCGCATTTGTGGCCTTTCAATCGCACCTGCGGACCCGCACCTGTGGTCCTAGGTGCGCACCTCCGGTCCTAGGTGCGTACCTGCGGCCCTAGGTGCGCAGCTGCGGTGATTCACTAATTTGTCCTTTTCTGCACCTGCGTCCAAAAAACCGCACCTGCGGGCTCGCAGGTGCTGTAACTTTTCCGCATCTGCGATGAACCTCAACCAGCCCAAATTCCGCACATCCGGCCACCCATCCGCATCCGCGGAATCACAGAACAACAGCACACCAACATTCTTTAAGTGTCAAAATCACTCTGTCAACCATTCGAACTCATCCCGAGGACCTCGGGACCTCAACCAATGGTACCCACAAGTCATATATGATTATTCAAACTTAGTCGAACCTTTGGAACACTCAAAACAACATCAAATCACCAAATTAACCCGAGATTCAAGCCTAAGTATTTTTAAAATTCCGAAATTCTCCAACGATGCCGAAACCAACCAAACCATGTCCGAATGACCTGAAAATTTGCACACACATCACAACTACACTACGAACCTATTCCAACTTCCGGAATTCCATTCAAACACCGATAGCTAATTTTCCATTGCCAACCGGAAATTGCCAAAAAACCAATTTCGCCAATTCAATCCTAATTCTACCACGGACCTCCGAATAACATTCCGAACACTCCTAAGTCCCAAACCACCTAACGAAGCTATCCGATCCATAAAAACCACATTCCGAGATTATTTATCTATAAGTCAACTTTCGGTTGACCTTTTCCAACTAATTCACCAACTTAGGAGATTAAGTGTCTCATTTCTCTCCATCACCGCTCTGAACCCGATTCAACTAACCTAACACAACATGAAATAGCTGAACAATACATAACAAGACAGAAATAGGGGAAACGGTGCTAAACTCTTGGAACGACCGGCCTGGTCGTTACTCCCCCTCTTAAACAAACGTTCGTCCTCGAACGTGCCAAGAGTTGTTCCAAAAGCCATCAAACCGCTGAATAATCTTACCATGCACACACCTGGAGGTGACCCCATGTCACCCTACCCCGCATAGATCTGATAACACAACACATTCAAATGCCTCTATATCCAACCTAATCCTTACACCTTAGATTCTAAATTTCCACGTCAGAACTTATCTACAAGATCAGAATCATGCATCCACACACTGTATATGTTTGAACATGTTGTATCCAACCAGAGTCATAACTCAATACTAAACCACATGATATCTCACCTATCTCGAACACTCATAATGATAAGTTCAAATCACAACAGATGCCCAAGCCACCCAAATATCCCGGTAATAAACTCGTCATCAAACAGAGACCCGTTCTACCACCTTCAAATACTGCTAATGAAGAAGAAACACGCAGAACTCCATAGCCATTCGTTGAATCCTCAAGTGATGGACTCCCCCTCTTTGACAGGAGGTATAACAAAGTTTCTAAGCCGATTAGCATCAATACCCTTCCAAACATGCGACAACCAGATCTGATAGCACCCATTCTAGGTCCGACGACCTCACCTCATCCACCAAAACTTCTCTACCATCATGACATATCCATACAACTTAAAGCCACAATCCGTGCAGTCCAGGCACCAACAAGAAACATCCCAAATAAACTCAAACATCATAAATGACATCAACTAGGAAACTGCCCCGCAAGACCAACGGGTATCACCCCCAACGCGAGACAGGAACTCTCCACACACGGCATACCCAAAGCACATAAATCTAACACACAAGGGTCATATTTAACATACCCTGCTGCAATACGTGAACCCCATCCGAATGCTGGACCATATTATATCCCTCGCTCCGTCTTGCTCAAAATCAAAAACCACGCGAAACCCAATATCAAGTACTCAAAGTGCATTACCATAACCATGGGAAATCGGACGCTACCATGCCACACGAATCTGAAAGAACATAATTAATACGTCTAAATCCAACGATACCCATCTATTTTACCTTAAACTCCGCTATAAGACCACAAAAGAACCTCACCATGCGTGCCTAAAACCAACGAATCGACGCTCCCCGAAGCAGGGACGGGTAAATCCTAGATCATCCTAGAGTATAGATAATCCCACTAACCACTAACTGACACCCCTCACAATAGAACTACGGAGCCAATCAATCTGACTCGGTGCAAACACCTATCCCTACTGGGCCTACTAATGAACCCCAAACCAATCTGGTCATACCTAATCGACAAATGACCCTCTGAAGGTCCAAAATGACTGAATCTCAATAACACACTCTATCATCCAACTAATTTTAGCTACGTCTCTACAGCCCTCCACTATGAAATCGTCTACTCATCTGAGTTTCCAGTTCCCAAATCTTCAAAGCACACAAATCACATATCTGATCTCAGCTCCATCGCCTGAGTGTCTAATATTCCTCCAATACGCGATCACGCCACAAGGAATACCCCTACAACTCGTAGGTGTTACAAGGACGGATTTGAATACTCGCAGCCGAACAACATGGAGAGTGTCGCCTCACCAATGAGGTACCTATAAATCAAGACACAGAGCATCGTATGAAACTTCCACCTTCATCGAGCCGTACCTAAAAGTAACATCATCTATATGATCATCTGAGATCGTCCGTGCTACCTAAGAATTCAGGATTTCCATTTTAAACCATCTCGAAGTCGACCATACTGAGCAATAACAAATCCACTCGGGTCTCTGGACCCCCAATAGACACCACACATGACTGGCACACTCGCGATGCATAACAACGGTATCGCCTCCAGGGCGAACACGTGAACATATGTAACTAAAGACTCACGGGGCATATCCAGAGAATGGGCAAAAATATGATTAACATATGGATATGAAGAACCAGAATCAAGTAAAACTGAAGCATCTCACGACAGACTGAAACAATACCTGGGATCACGGCATCTGAAGCCATAGCATCTGGTCTGGCTGAAAGTGTATAAAATCGGGCTTGATCACCACCGGATCGACCTCTCTCTCTAGGGCGACCCCTAGCTACCTAACCCCCATCCCTAGCTGCCTGGGCGGGCGGTGCAGCAACTGGGACTGAAGCCGCTAGCTGGCTCCTCTACTGATAAGTACCTCCCGTAAGACGGGGACAAAACCTCTTGATATGGCCCACATCTCCATACTCGAAGCAACCCTTCTCGGAGAATGGTAGTGGGGGCTGAAGGGAATCCCTAGAACCAAGATAACCACTAGAAGAACCAGGCATAGATGAACCCTGAACCGATGGTGCATAAGATGAACTTTGAGCTGGTAGAGAGTTGAATGATGGATGCCCTTGATTCAAACTGTGAGGATCATGACCAGCTGATCCACCACGATAACTTGAGTGACATGGCTGAGCCTGCCTGAATGGACGACCTCTGCCATGCTGAAACTGTCCTCCTGAAGGTACACCACCAAAACTACCAGGTCCTCGAGGCCTCTTGGCCTCTCTCTCATCCCGCTCCTGGCAACAGACTGACTCAATCTCTCGGGCAATATCAACATCCTACTTAAAAGTAGCACCCAACACTCTCACTAGTCATAAGAATAGGAAGCTGATATGTGAGGCCATCCACGAACCTCCTAATCTTATCTCTGTCTGTAGGGACCAACCAAATAGCATGACAGACAAGCTCTGAAAATCTCATCTCATACTTCGTCACTGTCATAGACGTAACTGCTCAAACTGCCTGCGCAACTCCTCTCTGTGGGACTGTGGAACATACTTCTGTAAAAAGAGAGTGAAAAACTGCTTCCAAGTAAGGGGTGCTGCACCAACAGGCCTACGCCTCTCGTAAGCCTCCCACCAAGTAAAGGCAGCTCCTGAAAACTAGAAGGTAGTAAACAAGACCCCACTGGTCTCCAATATCCCTACTGTACGACGAATCCTCTGACACTTTTCCAATAAACCCTGGGCATCCTCGCCCTCAACACCACTGAAAGTCGGAGGCTGAAGTCTACCAAATATCTCCAACCTACGCTGCTCGTCATCTAGCATGACGGGAATCACAAAATCCTGAACAGGTACAACCGGCTGGCCTGGAGCTACCCCCGGTGTCTGGAGTCCCTGCACAACCTACTCAGGTGTGCGGGGAGTTGGAGTCTGAGTTTCTCCCCAGCCTGAGAAGTAGCGGCTGAAGTAGAAACATCGACCGCTTGTGCAAGACTAGTGCACGCGGTCAAAATCTGAGTCAAGGTCTCCTGAAGACTCGGAATTACAGTAGGCACTGCCGGTGAGCGAGCCGGTCCCACCGGAACATCTGTGGCTGGGACCTGATCTGGAATAACTGGAGGGTGCACAGGTGTCACACCTCATTTTTTGCTACAACCCTATTACGTGGTTGAGTAAGAAGAGTTTTTCCAATTAAAGTGACATTTTGAAAAGGGGTTATTTATTATTTAGAGTCGCCACTTGGAATTGAGTTTTGGTGTTCCAAGTCACCTTTTATTTGAAACCCCTTTCAAAAGGAAGGTTTGACTTTTAATTTATGGTCTACGAAAATAGAAGACCGGGTAAGGAATTCTGTTGACCGAGGGGAAGGTGTAAGGCACCCCTTGAGTCCCGTGGTTCTAGCACAGTCGCTTTATTGACTCATGTAAGGCTTAAATCAATTTTTAGCTATTCTTGTTTTTTATTGATCATAGCTTATTTATTACCACTTAATTAATTATTATATTTTATTAATTGTGTTTACCAAGAGGCAGAACACACACAAGGTACTTCTTTGAAATTAAATGCTAAACCAAGGTACGGAATATACACATGGCTATAACATAATTATTTTAAATCTAAAGGCATCGAGACGCGGAATGCGCACATGATACTTTTATTATTTAAGCATATCAACCCAAGGTTCGGGTATGAACACATGGGTTAATATCGTATTTAGAATATTAACTATCTTTGTCTATTTTATACTCGAGAAATTTAATAGTATATATTATTTATTATTATTATTATTATTATTATTATTATTATTATTATTACTACTACTACATTAATCTTGATTAGCTCCTAACTCGTTTCCCTCCCTCACAACTTTTTTTTCTTTATCACTCTTTTGTTTCTTACGACGATTTTGAATTAATTCGTAACCATATCTCTTCCTCACTTATCAACATTTATTTTTCCAATCCTACCTATCATGCCATTACTCTATTGTTTGGATTAACTATGAGATAACTTAGTTAAGTAAGAGCCTCCCTACATCAACGACTAAACTCATAATAAAATATAGGATGAAACAAAATAACCCAAACAATTAATTCACATGAACCATAACAAAAATGTAAAAATAAATATAATAATCGAAACAAAGTTAAGAACTAGTTATTTAAGAATAGACCGCTCAATTTGAAAATTAAAATAAATAGGTGAATTTTCCTAAACAGATGCACATGACTAAACTGTGAAACTAAATAGAACAATTTGAATATTTATAAATCATAACAGTTAGTGACATAAAAATTAACTAGTCCATCAATTCCATTTATGAAAATTGACTCTACAAGAAATCTTTGAAAAGATAATTTTAAGGCCGATAAACTTTTAGTAAACTTAACAATTTCAAGTACATCATAATCGTTATTTTCTTTAATTTAAACCAATATCAAATAGTCTTATAAATTACTTAGACACATGAACCTCTTTTTTTTTTTTTTTTAATTAAGACAAATATATATCTAGAGATTTAAACTAGAGATTTAAACTAGAGATCCTATTAAAGTTTAAAAGCAGTATTTTTTTTATTTACATCTCAACAAACATGCAAACCATTATAAACAAGAAATTAATAGGTTTCATTCCAAGATAAAGGAGTACAGAAAAGAAGAATTAAATTTGAATTAAATTAATATTCATATGTTCCATTGTACCTTTGTTGCTTCTGACTTTGTCACTTCTTTTCTTTTCCTTTTTTCCTTTTCTTCTTTCTTTCCTTCCTTTCTCTTTCTCGTCCTTTTCTTTGAGGGTCAGTCTTTTGCTTTGTCCTTTTTTTTTTGTCTTTTTCTCTTTCTTCTTGTTTGTTGCTTTTTCCTTCGTCTGTCCGTGTCTTTTCTTTCTTCTTTGTTTTTCTTTTATAACCTAGTATTATATGTAGTGTGTAAATAATGTAGGAAGATAGTGGGGGTATAGAGAGGATGTGAGGGGTTACGTGAAAAGTGAGAGGTTTGAGGGGAATATGGTATAAAGAGTGGGGAGTTAGGCTAAAAAAGGTGAGGATAATGGGGTTAATAAAAGAAATAAGAAATATATATATATATATATATATATATATATATATATATATAAAGGAAAAAAATCAGATTTTTCTTTTAGAAAAGGTTTGGTAATTTTGTTTTGTTTTGTTTTTGTCAATGACGTAATTTTATGTATTCCTTCTCTTTTTTTTTTAATAAATTAAATTTTAAAAACAAGATGTTGATCAACCATTTTTTTTTTTAAACCAAGAAAAATATAAGAAAACTAAGTATTTATATATAATTCAAATAATACTAAGAGAAAATAACATAGCTTACATTATATTAAAAAAACATATATATATATATATATATGT